>CAUYPO010030491.1:0-41195 GCA_963574435.1 Cheirogaleus major | reverse complement strand
ACTCCTTCTTCTAAGATTAATTCTTAAGCTGCACAATTATATGGCAAGCCCTCAACAGATCTTTCTGTCTGTTTTATGCCATAACCATGCTGATTTGGTTAGTATAGCTTTGTAGTAAACTATGAAATCAGGATGTTTGGTGACTCCAGCTTTGTTCTTTATGCTCAGGATTGCTTTGTCTATTCAAGGTCTTTTAAATTAAATATAAATTTTAGAATTTTTTTTATTTCTGTGAAGAATGTCATTGGTATTTTGATCAAAATTGTATTTAATCTGTAAATTGCTTTGGGGTAGGATTATCATTTTAAGTACATTAACTCTTCCAATTCATGAACATGGCATATCCTACCATTTTCATCAGTGTTGTACAGGTTTTCTTGTATAGATCTTTTACATCTTTAGTTAAATTGATTCCTAGGTATTTTGTATTCTTTGTAGCTATTATAAATGAAATTGCTTTCTTGATTTCTTTTTCATATTGTTCATTGTTAGTATATTTAAATTCTACTGATTTTTGTATGTTAATTTTGTATCCTGCAACTTTGCTGAATTAATTTTCAGTTCTAAGAGTTTTTTGGTGGAGTCTTTGAATTTTTCTAAATATAATATCATGCCATCTGTTTTTACAAAGCTACTTTGACTTCTTCCTTGCCGATTTAGATGCCATTTATTTCTTGCTCTGGCCAGGACTTCCAGAATTATGTTGAATAAAAATGGTAAAAATGGGCATTTGTGTTTTGTTCTAGCTCATAGTTGAAAGGCTTTCAATTTTTCCCCATAATGTTGGCTGTGAGTTTGTTATATATGACCTTTATTATTTTAAGGTATGTTCCTTCTATGCTCAGTTTGTTGAGAGATTTATCATAAAGTAATATTGAATTTTATCAAATTCAATAATTTGAAATGCTCATATGATTTTTGTTCTTGGTTCTGTTAATATGATATATTACGTTTATTGATTTTTTTCTTAATTTCTTCATTGACACATTGGTCATTAAAGAGCATGTTGTTTAATTTCCATATGTTTCTGTAGTTTCTGATATTCCTCTTCTTTTTGATTTCTAGTTTTATTCCATTGTGGTCAGAAAAGATACTTGTTATGATTTCTACATTTTTGTGTTTATTGAGATTTGTTTTGTGGCCTAAAATATGGTCTTTTCTAAAGAATATTCCATATGCTGATGAAAAGAATGTATATTTTGCATTTGTTGAGTGAAATATTCTGTAAATGTCAGTTAGGCCTATTTGGTCTAAGTGTGTAGTTAACTTCAGTATTTCTTTGTTGCTTTTGTGTGTAAATAATCTGTCCATTCCTGGGAGTGGGATATTGAAGTCCTCTACTATTATTATATTTCTGTCTATCCCTTCCTTTCAATCTATTAATGTTTCCTTTATATACTTCGATGCTCTGGTGTTGGTGTTAGATACTTATAATTGTTATATCTTTTGCTGTATTGACCACTTAATGATTATATAGTGACCTTCTTTGTCTCTTTTTACAGTCTTCAACTTGTAATTTTTTTAAATTTCAAAATATTAAGGGAGTATAAAAGTTTTTGTTACATGGATAGCTTTTATAATGCTTAAGTCAGGGCTATTAGTGTGACCATCACCTGAATTGTGTTTATTGTACCTTTTAGGTAAGTTTTTACTTCTCCCCTCCACTCCTCTATCTCCTTCTTGATTTCTGGTGATTTTTGCTTCTCTCTGTACCCTTTGATTAGTTCCAAATTAGTAGAGAGTACATGTGGTCAGTTTATTTTATCTAAGTATATCTACTCCTACTCTGTTTTGTTTCTACTTCAGTGGAATGTCTTTTTCCATCCTTTCACTTTCAGTCCATGTGTATCTTTATAGGTGAGGTGTGCTTCTTATAAGCACCATATAGTTGGGTCTTATTTTTTTATCCATTCCACCATTCTAAGTATTTTAATTGGAGAATTGACTCCATTTCATTCAGTGTTATTATTGGTAAGTAAAGAATTACTGTGGCCAATTTGTTGTTCGTTTTCTAGCCATTTTGTAGCTCCTCTCTTCCTTTCTTCCTCTCTTACTGTCTTCCTTTGTAGTTAAGTGATTTTCTATGACAGTATGTTTTAATTTGTTGCTTTTTATTTTTATTGTATATATTACAGGTTTTTGCATTATGTTTACCATGAAGCTTACCAAAAAAAAATTTTTACATATAACAAGTTGTTTTAAAGAGATGACAACTTGTGTTAGATAGCAAAAAAGAATAAAAACAAAGAAAAAACTTAACAAACAAACAAAAAACCTCTACACCTCTACACTTTAACTCCATAGCCACCACCACCATGACCACATGTTGACTTTTGGCTGTCTCAATTTACATGTTTTTCTATTGTCTATCTCTTAATAGGTTCTATAGTTATATTTTTAATATATTTATCTTTTAGTTATGAGTGGATTGCAAACCACAAATATAGTATTCTGGGTTTGTCCATGTTAATTTTACCTGTGGACTTTATACCTTCAAATGTTTTCTTTTTGCATATTAGTGTTGTTTTTTTTTTTATATTGAAGAACTCCTGTGGTGGTGATTTTCTTAGCTTTTGTCTAGGGAAGAATGTATCTCTCCTTCATATGTGAAGGATAGCTTTTCTGTAACAAAGTATTCTTGAATGACAGTTGTTTTTTTTTTCCAGCACTTTGAAAATATCATTCCATTCTCTCCTGACTTGTGTAATTTCCATTGAGAGGTCTGTTCCCAGATAAATAGGAATTCCTTTATATGTTATTTGCTTTTTTTCTCATGCTGCTTTTATGATTTTGTTTTTGCCCCAACCATTGAGAATGTGATTATTATATGCCTTGACGAAGCCTTATCTGGATCAAATCTATTTGGTGTTGTTTGATTTTCCTATACCCAGATATTTATCTCTTTCTCAAGTTTTGGGAAGTTTTCTGTTATTATTTCTTTGAATAAACTTTCTACCTCTCCCTCTTGCTCAACTCCCTTTTGAACACCAATTATTCTTATATTTGGTCTTTGGAGATACTTTTCAAAATCTTTTAGGTGATCTTTGTTCCTATTCATTCTTTTTTTCTTTTTTCTCCTGTGACTGTGTAATTTCAAACAGCCTTTTTGAGCTCACTGAATTTTCTCCTGCTTAATCTATTTTGCTGTTCAGACTCTCCAATTAATTTTCAGCTCAGCAAACATATTTCTGAGTTCCAAGGTTTCTGGGGTTTTTTTATTATTTTAATCTTTTTGTTAAATTTCTCTGAAAAAGTTCTGAATTACTTTTCTGTGTTATCTGGGAGATCACTGAGTTTCCTTAAAACTGCCATTTTGAATTCTTGGTCAGAGAGCTCACGTATCATCATCTTATTGGGGTCAGTCACTGGATTTTTGCTTTGTCCTTTTGGAGAGGTCATAGTTCTCTATTTATTGGTGTTTCTTGTGGGTATATGTCTATGAATTTGCATTAAAGTATTAGTTATTTATTCCTATCAACTCTGTCTGGTTTGTTTTGGTTTTCATTGGCTATGTTTGCTTAGAGATTCCTTTTTTCCTATTCCCCCCCCCACACTGTTCTTACCAGCTCAGCGATTCCTTGTAATTTACCTGTTGAATTACTTATATTTTTTCTACTATGTCACTGCCTCCTTTTTAGCACCATGTGGCACCTAAACCCAGGTTTGCCTTGGTGTTAGCATATGATCAGAGCATTGCCTGTCCAGAATGGTAAAGGTATCTAAAGGATATCCAAAGGTATCCAAAAAGGATATCCCACCAGTACAGAAGAGCTGGCTAGGGGTTGGGTACGTGTGGAACTTACCTCCTACAGCATAGTGCTGATGAACAACCACTCTGATTTGGTATCTCCTTTAGCCAAGTTAAAGAGCAGAGTTTCTAGTATCAGAGATGGTAATTCTACCTCACCCCTTTGTCTCTGTCTGTCTTCAGGGACATGTCTTTCTTCAGGACTCACGATGCTTTACATGGGTTAAGGCATGGACAAGTATTCTGCCAAGAAATCAAGATGGTGAGGAAGCTGGTTGTGCACCTCAATCTCACTTTTCCCAGTATAGAAACTTAATTAGGGGAAATTTCCCAGATGTTTGGTTCCAGGCAGATTGGGGGGAGGGGCACTGTGGATATAAAAATCTGATTCTCTTACCATTTTCCAGAGGTATCATTTTTTTTCTTCTCTGTATTCCTGAGAATTTATTTGCCCCTATATTTGAGTTCTGGAATATTAGCCACAATAATCTCAGTGCTGTGTATATTTATTTTGGTTTTCTATGGGGTCGGAGGGATTGAAACCAGCTTGTGTCTATGCCACCAATTTGGAACTGGAAGTCTCTCTCCATTTTTATTTTTGAGGCAACATATTCATATTTGAGTGTGCACTTTGATGAATTTGATAAATTAAGTATAAACTTTGATGAATTTTCTTAGAGAATAGAGATTGCCAGCTTAGAGTAGGATCAAGAGCAAGGAAAGGTTTTCAGACATCCCAGGCTATCATACAAGCCTTAGAACCTAGTGAATCTAATAATGCTTAAAGTACTTTTAGGAGATCAGGATGCTACAGGATCTCAGGTCAATTCTCACCAGGAGAAATATAGCTGAAATGTCAGAATTTGGAGCAAATCCATGTCTGTTCCTTTTTTAAGTATTACCTCTTGACTTTGTTATTGGGCCTTGGTAAAATTCAGCCTCCAATAATGGAGCACCAGTTGCAAATGAAACCAAGGCTTTCTTTCATGAACTGAGAGTCATCTGATCCACCCACCATAAAATAAAGGCATTTCTATAAATGTACCATTATTAAGTAGAAGTAGAATATGAAGCCCTGGGCCCAAAAAGGTCACAAGTGAGTTCTAGGAGCAAGACTCATACACTCCCAGGATGCCCACTCCTTTCGTTCTACTGCCCCATCTTTGATATATAACCATGGCCTCACTGAGAGTTTCCTATTACCAGCTTACTCAGAAGAGATAAGTGAGAATCAGGCACCTCCAGACAAGAAATTGGCACAAACCAAAATTGATGTTCTGTGGCATTACAGCCCCACTCAAGGGCTCAAGACAGTGGAGAAGAAATATTCTTCCTGTGTTCAGAAGTTTGCATGGTACATCTTTTTCACTCTGCCTGGAAAGACAGAGAAGTTGGAAAGTGCTTAATGGCCAGGGACCTTGAAGGAACAAGATTGCATAATTTATGATAAGAACAATTGTGGAAGAAGTGTATAGATAGGTATCTCAAAAAATATTCATAGTATGGGACTACCTGTGTTCCATGTGAACAAAATGATTATGGAAAAGGCTTTTAATCATCTATGTGTATTCTTTATCCACTTTGAGTAAGTCAATAAGCTTCCTTCTCCAGCCACCCCAGTGCTGGGACTCGTTAACAAAGTGGCCAAGGTAACACATAAGGGAGTTATGTATGAATTCAAAAATGGGGCTGTTTTTCACTAAGGTTAACCTGATTATTATTACTCCCTTGAATTTGTTTACTTTTTCTGCTCTTCTTCTGTTAGCACCATCATACTTCAATTTACAGAATTCCTTACTTTATATATACATATATATGTATATATATTTGTGTGTATGTGTATATATATATATGTGTGTGTATATGTGTGTATATATATATGGTGACTTTATTCCAAAGTTTAAATAATTAGTTTAAACTATTTAGTTTAGTTTAAACTATATTAAACTATATTAGTTTAAACTAATTGGGTGGAGAAATAAGAGGAGGAATTTGGAACAGGGTATCTCACTGTCACAATTAATTTCTCAATTCTCCAGTCATAATCTTGTTGTGCTACAAGTACCATGTCTTGATCAGAAGTTTTAAGACTCAAGAGAGGAATGCTTCTTCCAGGGGGCATAAAGGTATTTCCGTTAAAGTTGAAACTGATATCTGTCAATTTTTGATTCTTATACTCTAAATAACATTACAAAAAAAAAGTTTATATTTTTGACAAGGATAATCAATCTTCACCATCAATGAGAAAAGGGAAATGCGGATGGATAAGTATGTAGGAAGCCCAAGGATTCCCTAGGGAGGTTCCTTATACTACTATGTTCTTGGCAAAGCTTAATGGAAAACAGTTGTAGCCACGTGTGTGCAAGACCACTGAGGACCAGATATCTCAAGAATTAGCATTTGAGTCACATCATTTGCAAGAATTTTGACCAGTTGAAAGGCTTTCTGAAGACAAGAGAGAGAGATAGAACTTGGAGAAATTAATAGGAGTCATACATATAACTTACAGTCCCAACACCATTAAGGAAATAAGGAATTTGGCCATTTTTAGGCCACATGTTTTATGTTATAAAGACTTTCATTCTTATTTACTCTTCTTTATCCTATTATTACATACAGGTTATATTAGTTTTCAGTTAACCTTACAACTTAGTCTGTGGGCCATATATTAATATGGAATCATACAGAACTAGAGGAGAAGCAGATACTGTTCTGGATGCTGAAAGTAGTAACTGGGGAATATTTGGTGTTGTCTTCCTTTGAGGGCGAGGTACATTGTAATCAACAGGCCTTAATGCTGGGAATATATCTGAGGAGGAGAATATAAACATAGGAATAGCTTAGAGATTGACAGTGTTCACCAAAGGGATGGATTGTAATGAATATTTGCCATGGGTGGTAGGGAAACCTAGCACACATACCCATATAGAATTTGGCCACAGACAGAGTCCCCATCAAACCATAAAACTTGAAAGAAATATATGTTCCTTTTCAATCTTGCTTTCACTTAGGACATAAGCATGTGGGCCTACATTTGCCCACTCAGACTCTAATCCTTTGGACTTTGAACGAAGAGACAGGGGTAAGAAAACATTATCTGGAAGCCGTATGTTGTCAGTAACATAGACTTTACAGTGGCAACACAGAGATCCTTAAGAGCATTCAGAAGACACACTGAAGCACCTGGTTTTTGCCAGTGGATGTGACCATAATGTCATTACAGTAATCCTCGCATGATTTTGGTTGTGGTTCTAGTAGAATAGCTTCCCTATATCTAAGAGATAGCCCTATGTTGGACCTGTTATCTTCTCTATGTCTATGAGATAGCCTTGTTTTTACCCTATGTCTATGAGATTTCTCTAGCCTTTTCAATGATTATGTAAACTACCCAATATCCTTCCAAATACTTCATTTCTGTTCAAATAAGTGAGAGAAAGTTACTCTATCTTAGCGCTGAAATCCTTGGCAGAACCACCAGGACTTGGAGGCTGTATAATATTCTCTAACTTCCTCTCCAGACACACTAGGCTTCTTGCTGCCCTCCAAGCACGTGACTGTCAGCCCCATACACACTACATACACACACACACACACACCCCACACACTCACACCAGCTTGTTTCCCTCTTCCACCTCCAGATGTCATGCCCACTGCTGATCCAGCCTGGTACACTTTCCCCCAAATGGCCTTGCATTATTTATGGCAAACTTGACTAAACCATGACCCATTTCCAAGCCTTTCTCCCTTGCCTGCCTCCACCATAGAAGCTGGAAAATCATCACTCTCCTTTAGTGCCCTGCAACAAGAGATGACCATGTGAGAGTAACAAATAGTAAGGCATAAGCAGAGACTTCTGAGTATATTTTTGCTTTCTTAACTAAATAAACAAACAAGAGACATACTTTATAGGCACCAGGACTGGCTTCAGGTCTTGCAACCCATGGGTCAAACAGCACCCTTCTCTCAGAAGGGATCTCCCCATTTCCTCCCCACCTGGTTTAATGCTCTGCTGTAGCCCTTTCAAAATTCTTAATACTTTTATCCTTAACTTGTTTTATAAGTGAAGTCTAAGGTGACAGGGCAGCATGATCACGAGCTGCAGATTTGCTAGGTGATAGCGCCAGATCTGCAGCCAAAGCAGACAGTGCAGGCACAGCGCAATTGGCTGGTGGCCAGGTACAGCTGCCTACACTTCGGCTGTCCAGGACACCACAGGGCCTTAAGGCAAGGGGCAGGGACCCGGGTCCAAAAATGGCAGCAGAGCCAGCAGCCACACCCTCAGGAGAGAAGAATGGCTCAGCTAAGGGACAATGCTCTGGGACCTACTGAGAGGCCACAGGCTTGCCCTGCTGTCCGTGGTGGCCTTCCCTGCAGCCCTGCAAAATATTAACTCTCTGGGCTTAGCTCCAGGACAGGAGCACCAGTACTCAGGCAGTAAACTGTTAGCAAATTATTACAAAATAAAAGTTTATGGCGGGGCACGGTGGCTCATGCCTATAATCCTAGCACTCTGGGAGGTCAAGGCAGGAGGATCACTCAAGGTCAGGAGTTCAAGACCAGCCTGAGCAAGAGTGAGAGTCTGTCTCTACTAAAAAAAAAAGAAATAAATTAGCTGGACAACTAAAAATATATAGAGAAAAAATTAGCCGGGCATGGTAGCACATGCCTGTAGTCCCAGCTACTTGGGAGGCTGAGGCAGGAGGATCACGTGACCCCAGAAGTTTGAGGTTGCTGTGAGCTAGGCTGATACCACGGCACTCTAGCCCCAGTGACAGAGTGAGACTCTGTCTCAAAAAAAAAAAAAAAGTTTATGCAAGGACATCGCAATAAAGCATATTATGGAGTTACTTGGATTCTTCAAAGAGTTTAGAATCTCCAGTTTTAATAATGACTGCAACATTGCAAAGCAAATAGAAATTAGATTTAAAGATCATGAGTTTCCACGGGAAAGAACACTTCTTCAGTGAAGCTCTGGATGAATCAATTATTAATGAGGACAACTTTTAAATTAATGTTTCCTTTTTAATTGAAAATACAATGATAGACTGCATAAACAGGCATTTTGAATTATATGCAAAGCAAGTAGCCACTTTCAGTTTCTTGTTCAACCTCCATAGGCTACAGGAAATGTCAGAGGACACATAAAAATGCCATTGTACAAATTTATATTTAAAATAAAATTCAGATTTACACAAAACTAATCTTAGAAAAATTGTTTCATAAGAATCAATTCTAGATATGTTCAAATTTATATTTTGAAATAATTGGTTAGAAAATTTCCCCATGTTGTCACAGTCTATAAAGTACTCTTTTAACAGCTCCAGTAACAATTGCATCAGCAGAAAGATCCCTGTCAAAATTTAAAAGTTATCAAAAATTATTTGCAATCTTGCATTTGCCCAGAGTGACTGGTCTTGCTTCCAATTCTATTGATTGAACATGAATTTACTTTTAGTATAAATTTTGATGACCTAATAAAATTGCAGAAAAGCAAGCCAGAAAAAAATAGTGTGATCAATTAAGATAACATACAAATTATTATTTATTGTTTTATATAAATTTATGGCACCAAAACATTATTTTTTGCAATTTGTATGCCTATGCTGTTACTTGTGTATCACTGTTGTCTTTTAAAAGTAATAAAATGTTTTTAAAGAAAGAAGCTTCATATATTTTTGTTACTTTTAATGTCACTTTTTCCTGCTTCTTGAACAAAGGCCCTGTACTTTCGATTTTCACTGTCCCTGTCAATTATGCACCAGCCCTGCCAGTCACTGCCATTTCCTTTTCCTTCTGACTAGGATGCATATGTGATACTTAAAGGTACAGCGGTCATTTTGAAATTATGAGGAGGTAACTCCAACATATTAAAAATGAATAATTAGCTTGATGTGTCATCTGTGTTCTCGATATTGCCATTGAGCTTATACATTGGGCCTACACTGCTTACCACTAGATAACATGTTATATGTACAAAAAATAAAATAAATCACCAATTGTTTGAGCTACTGTTTGTTCACTTCTCTGTTATGTCTGTGCATCGCTCAGATATCAGCTCATTCATGCTCCTCAGAGAGAAATTCTCTGACCCCTTAAAAATTCCGCCTCCCTGAAATCTCAGACTGATTATCAATATGATGCTCAAAGGGTGGTGATGTTCACCAGAGATTCGGGGGGTGGGGGGATAGACCCACATCTGAGGGATGTGGCGAACAGTGTAGAGGGGAAGGGCATACCTCTAATCCTTGTTAGGTAAAGGCAAAGTTATAAAATCTAACCAAAATGTTAAAAAAAAATTTATTGAGTGTCAGGCAGGTGGGAGGGGGGAGGGGGGAAGAGAGGATGGGTGTATTTATACATTATAAGTGCGAGGTGCATTGTCAGGGGGTTGGACACGCTTGAAGCTCTGACTCTAGGAGGGAGGGAAGGCAAGAGCAATGTATGTAACCTTAACATTTGTACCCCCATATTATGCTAAAATAAAAAAAAAATCTTCCCACCAGATCAAACAAACAAACAAAAAAAATGTTGACGTGTATGGTTATGGGCAATAACTAAAGTTCTGCATGACTAAGGAGATTTTGGGGAGTAGAAAGATTGTGGAAAGTTAAGTATAAAAAGGAACTAAAAAGCTAAGATGTTTATCTGTAATCTATATGGATTTGAAATAATTATAAGTATATTGCTAGGGAAGAAAACAGTAAATATAATTACAGCCAAGATGATTCAGTGTCAAAATCTTTATGCTTTGGAAGAGTCACCTCCATTTCTGTTCTGAATAATGAATGAAACCATAAAGTCATACTTAGTCTAGTAAAATAATTAATATCAGATGTGAAGTTCCCAGTTTTGCTGAATGTAGATTTTATATATAATTCCCAAATTGATCCAATTAATAATCTTATTTGAAAAAATTTAGTAATTCAATTTTTCTTTAACACAGGAAAACTAATGTTTAATTAAGAAATTCGGACTTGTTATTATGACTTTACAATTCACTAGGGTGAAAAGTGAATATGGGTATCACACTTGTTTTCACTATTCATGTCTAACTCTTGTTGCAGAATATAAATGTTAACATATTGTCATATCAAGTTCCTGAGCAGAAATTAGATATGCACAATTGGGACACACAATTCTAAAGTGATAATGAACTACAACTTGAGAATATTCACATTTTTCACCGGTGCTGATCTTGTCTGGGCATTTCTATACCTTCATCTGCTGCTGTTCTCTCCTCTGCCTTTTATAACTTAAGCTTTCCAAATTACCTGATATGCTCTGTAGATCACATTATCTTTCCTGTTATTCTGTCTTTGTTCACTGTTCATTCCCTGAGAAGGGATTACTTTTCTTATCTATCTGGCTTGCTCATCCTTCAAGACACGGCAGCACATGAAGTCTTCTCAAAGAATTAGCTGACCCATCATCCCTTCTTATATCTCTGTCCAGCTTTATCATGCCAAGGGGTTGTTTTTTGTTAGCACATTTGTGACACCTTTAAGACCAAGATGATGGCTCATTTTACCTTTTGTCCCTGGAAACTAGTACAGTATCTGACACGTGGTCTTAGGATTCATGAATGGATGAATGAATGAATGAATGATACCATTCTTTATCAGAATATTTTTTATACTAAAGCAATATCATCCAAACATTTGAAGTGCAGTTACAAAGCATTTAGAATTCATAATGACCAAAATTAAGAACAGGAGGGAAATAAGTGAGTGATAAAACACAATGTCATTGTTGATGAGTAATTCTACTTTTAAAACATAGACCCTCCAAGATATCTTTTAAGTAATGGAAAGAGAGTCTATTAGCCAATTGCATTTAAAAAAAATAGTGACCTTAATTATGGTCACTACATAAAATATGAATAGAATCTGTCAAGTGTCAGTCAATGCTGAACTTTATTTTAGGATATCACACATATAGCATATCTATTTTACATATCTGTTTCACAAAAGATTATAGTAGAATACTCTTGAACTTATAAGAGACACAATTTGTGATTTTTAAGAGTCCCAGCATCAAAAATCATATTTGTTCTACAAATATTGTTCAGCAAAAAAGGGCATAATTAGTTACAAAAAAAATTAACTCTAAATCCTTGAATTCAAATTTTATACTCTTTTTCTCTTAGCAGTGATGACTTCTTGCTTATTTTTTTCCAGGTTGCCCATACTTGTATTAGTAACAATAACACATCTGTCCAACAACAATCTGTTAATATAATTGTCTTTCTTCTCTGCCTCACTTCCCAATTCACTTCTCAATGCTGCCTGGCTGGGATCACCTCTCAGGTACATTACTTGCACTTATCCTTTGATCAGAATCTGCCTTCAAACCAAAAAAGCTAGCACTGCTAGAGGTAGCGACATTGGAACTGGGTTTTGTAAGTGTGAACAAGACTTTCTCAGCTCATTGAAAACATTGCTGCTCAAAGAAGAAACAAATTGAAAACTAGAATGAGGGTGCCATATTCAGGGTTCTATAATTAATTTGTTCATGGAAAGCAAGCTTGGAGTTGTATAAAATAAAGTTGTAGGTATAAGTATAAAACAGAATATAAAGGGCCATCTACACCTTTATAATGAGGGTAGTTTTTAATTCATACACAGTATAAAATTGTGTAAAGACAATGTAATAAACCAGAACAACCATATTTATATTTGGGTAACTAGATGTATGGAGAAAAAAATTTGATAGTATTGAAATAATATATCCTCAAGAGGATGCAAGATGGATTTTAGTAGTGCCAAGGATGACAAAGAGATACAGAGAAATTGGAGAAAGTTTTGAAATTTATAATCAATAAAATTGAAGAACATAGAGGTGGTGGGATGGAGATTCTTAAGTTTTTATGCTTGATTGCAAGTTTTTATACTTGATACAGTAACACTTAGTAACATTTAATATTAGTAGAATGGGGATCATAGGAGGAGAAATTAGGAGGAAATTAAAGTGGAGTTAGAAGAACTATGGTAGTGAGTTTAGTGTTTGTCAGATTAAGTTTGAGCAGTTTATCCTGTGGATAGTTGGAGCAATATGTTTCCAAAGCTGAATGAGAAGGTGGGAACTATGATATTTTTAATTATTAATTAGAACACTTGGTAAAAGTTGGTAGTTTGTATCTTCATGTAAAGCATAAGATCATTGATACTGTGTCTAGGAGTAGTAGATATTATTTCCAAAAGCCCACCAATTTTCCACTATGATAGTATTTTAAAACTATATTCTGTGATGCCTTGAAGTTCAATAATGGTACTTCAAGAACCAACAATCCCACTTCAAATTAAGGACAGTGACTCTTTCCTTATAGGACTTTTCTGGTTTTAAGTTATTCCAGAAGGAAGGGGAGCTCTGCTGTTAATAAAAATAAAATAAAATAAATTGAAATCCACCATACTTTAGCATGGCACCATTTAGGGAAGCATAGGTTGAAAAGCATTAATGGAACCCTTGAAAGTAGCATTGTTTAAAAGACAGTTGAGAATGGTCTCACAGTGTGATAATGAAGTCATTTGTAGGAAGATTTCTGTTATGGTAGAAATATTTGACAATCAGTCATAAACACATAAAAGAACATTTGTACAATCTCCTTTCCTCATATAATTTTGGTGTTTGTACTTGTACACATAAATAATTGCATGCATGTATACATCTAAAAATATAAAGAGAGAAAATATCCTAAGAACATAAAATCAAATATTAAGATATTATTAATAGACCAAATGCATCAATCAACAGCACTAAATTTGTTTGTGCCTTAATAAAATAATAACAATGTTCACTTAAGTATTTAAACTACTACTGCTGTTAAGGACAGTAGTGAATAGAAGATATTGTTGTATTTGTTTCTTAGTAAGTGATCTTGTTGTGATTCTTGATGGTGATTAAATGATTTTTAGTTCCAGAGAAAGATTTGAGGACTTCATTTTTCACAGGAAACAGAGTGATTATTCAAATTGGATACTAAAGCACTTTATTGCAACTCTTGATTATCTTTCATCTCATTAAAAAGCTGTTGAAAATAATTTATTATTTAGTTGCTACTAGATGATAAAAAATTCATTTTTGCTAATGGTGTAATCAGATTATATTTTATTGCTCAATTTTTATTGGCCCTGATAAGAGAGTAGTAGATTAATTGTATCACTATTTCACCATCTCAGAAACATCAAAAATTATGTTTGCTGAAGTAGGACTTACTGTGATCAAATAGATTTTGCTATATTGTAGTTAAATGATTTCTAAGACTAAAAGTAGATATGGCAAACCCAGTACTTTATGATTCTTCTTGAATATTATATTCTACTAGGAAATTTATATATAAAATGAAATGAAACAACTCTTAATACATAAAACGGAACTAAAATATTTTTACATTTATAGTTTCAACAAACTGGATGTCACTTGTAAAAAACTAACCCTTTGATTCTCCTAATATAATATTAATACAAGAGAATTTGTAAAGCACTGGCCTTGAAGGGAAGAAAGGAAAAGCAAGAGAAACAGGACTTTGCTTGAATTTTCTGAGATTTAACTTCCTGGAATCTCCCACTTATTACCCACACCAGTTCTGTAATGCACTCAGGGAAATCACTGCTACTGAAATGTTCCAGCAAACTGGCGGGCAAATAAACTTCTTTTTAATTCCCCTTAGTATAAAAGAGACCAAACTGGAATGTATAAAGACATATTATAAAGACATATTTACTCTACAGAAAGAAAGAAAGAAAGCTAACTGCAAGTAGCTCAAGTCTAAACATTTTGCTGAACTCTCTGTCTCACTATATCTCAAGTCTTTGGGAAGCCAAAATCACTTGTAGTATGGAGAATAATCACCTCAATAGATTTCCACTTCCTAATTCCTGGTGGGATACCTGTGGCTATATCTTTTGGGTTAAATTGCATTCCTCTAAAAAGTGTTAAAAGTCCTAATTCCCAGTACCTGTGATTGTGACCTTATTTGGAAATATCATCTTTGCAAATGATCAAATTAAGATAAGGCCACTAGGTAGACCTTAATCTATTATGACTGGTGTCCTTTACATAAAGGGAATTTGGGGATATAGTTAGATACATCTTCTGGTTTCCAGAATTTATTTATTTAATTTATGTAAATTTGTTGTGAGACAAAATATTTCTGCTGTTTAAGCTTCTAAGTTTGAAGTACTTTGTTAAGATAACCTTAAACAAACTAAAACATTCCTGTTACATGACAAAGGGTATTAATTGAAGATACTCTTGCAGATGCAGTTAAATTTGCTAATGAGCTGATCTTAAAATAGAGAAATTATCCTAGATTATTCAGGCAGGCACAATCTAGTCACATGAGTTATTAAAATGGAAGAAGGTGGCAAGAGTATGTTACAGAGGGAAGGATGTGGGAAGGATCTGTTTCTGGCTTTAAAGTTGAAAGAAAGGGATCAGACCATGAGCCAAGGAATGCAGGCAGCTTCTAGAAGCTCATTAAGGCAAGGCAGCAGATGCCCCCCACAAGCATCTGGGAAGAAATGCATTTCTGCTGACACCTTTATTTTAATCAGATGAGATCAGTTCTGGACTCCTAACCTACAAAATTTACAGATTATAAATTTGTTTTGTTTTAAGCCACAAGGTTTGTAGTAATTTGTTATAGTATTCATAGAAAACTAATGTATCTCTGTAACCTATTGCTGCTATAGGGCACTCAAAGTGAGGTTTAGGGAGACAAGTAGCATATGTAGACCATTTGTTTATTTTTTTTTTTTGGGGGGGATTATGCTGCATAACAAATAGGCTCCAAATCTTGATGCCTTACAAATAACTACTTTGTGTATTTATGGTTCTCTAGAGAGGCTGTGGTAGATGTGCTTCAGTCTGTGGGTCTGTCTCAGGCTAACTTCTCATGTATCACTCTAAGATTCAGATGGCCAGAGCTTTAGGCACTTGAAGAAAGTTCTTCTCATGGTCAGTTTCAGGGCTATGGAGAAAGAAGCAGAAACGTGTGGTGCCTCTTAAGGTCTTAGCTTGGAGCTGGCCATTGTAGCTTCATCCCATAGTCATTGGACAAACCAAGAGCGTGGCCAAGTCTGCCATCATTGGGGCAGGTGAGTGAGCCATGGCTGGGACAGGGAGGAAAGAAAGCATGGTGGATAAATAATAAAATGTGTCACAACATCTTCCAAATTCAGTTTCCTCTCTGAGGCAGGTCTTTTCCTCAGAAGTACATGTCAGGGTGAACACTTACAAGGAGCTCACTGCTTGGGTGGAGAAAAATTTCTCACACAGAGATTAGGACATAAAAGTATAAAGTTTATTTTGTCTTCTTAGATGAAGAGAGAGAGAGAGAGAGAGAGAGAGAGAGAGAGAGAGAGAGAGAGAGAGAGAGAAAGAGAGAGAGAGAGGAAATAAAGGGGAAAAGAGAGAGGGGAGTTGCATGGTGAGGTGCCCAAAAAGAGAATGGAGGTGCCTACGAAGGGGCCAAGAGGCTTGTCAGTTTTTATGGGGACAAAGAGAAAGGGAAAAAAATAGTGATAGTTGCTAGTTGATATCAGAAGCAGCTGTGGAGTAATTAACAGGAGACACCTACAAAACATCAGGTTGATTGTCTTTCCTGTTTTTTTTTATTCTTTTTTCTTTTTTTTGTTCCTGGCAACTTAGTTATTTCTGAAATGTAGACAGGCTTATTGCTGGGGGTGTGATCTCACCCCTGGGATATGGTTTGGGGCAGGAAACTGAGGCCTGAAGTTTGCACCCCTTACTGTCCACTCAGGAACTTTTCCAGGCTGTAAAAGCAGATTCTAAAAGGCAGTTTTAGAAGAGAAAGATTCACATTTCCTGTCCGTCTGTTCAGCTCTTTTCAGATGTTGTGAAAACAACTTAAAAAATCGAACCCCATAGGGTGCCTGTTGGTGAGAGAGCTCATAGGGCTGATCTTTAGCTGTTATGGGGGAAATTGTGGGATTAGATATTTTCCTGTTATTTTTGCAAGGCTGCCCTTTCAGTGCATCACTGCAGATTAGCTTCAGAACAAAAACATCAGCAAAGTACACTCATTCAGTGACAGAATGGATGAGATGGGGACACTGAGCTTGGTCCACCCTGAGGGAAGTCAATAATGGCATTCATCACCTGTAAAGAATATAAAAATAATACTAAAACCAATAAAGGTTGGTCTGCTTTTGTCATTATCACCATAGCCCAACGATTCTAAACAATGTTATAATAAAATGCCCCTGCCCTTTGGAATATAAGCTTTACATGTGATTTCTAACTTGTAATAATGATTGATGCAAAGTTTGCATAAGATTTATTCAAGACGTATACAAAGAAGCATTATTTTCTTCTACTTTGGTTTGCTCCCAGAATATAATTTTCAGAAATATAAGGGACTATTTCGCTCGATATTGAATGACATGGTATAATTATTTTTAAAATAAAAGGGAAATGAATTCAAGTAATTGTTTGACAATAACAAAAATCTTAAAGTGAAAATATAGTTTGCTTAAGAAACTTATACAGTGTATACATGTGTTAATGTCTCTAGGTAGAAATATTTCTAGCAACATAGTATTTAATATTTTAAGAAGTCTTCTTTCGACTATTATAAAAAAAAACTTATGCTTCCAATTCATATAACTTTGATAATAAACCTTACATGCATTTTTCTTATATTATTCAGCATCGTCATTTTCCTTTCATTAATTCATTCCATAATTCTCTTTATCTCCCTCAGCAGTGATGACAATATGTTCATTTTTCATAGTGTTAATCTTTCTTCCCAACCATAAATAAGGTAGCCAATGGGTAATTATTTAAAGAACTACTCATTAATCACTATCCTCTTACTTCTATTTTCCTTTTTAAAAAATAATCTGAATTACAGTTGACTCTTGAACAATATGGGTTTTTACTGCATGAGTCCATTTATACGCATATTTTCTTCTACCTCTGCCACCCCTGAGACAGCAAGACTAACCCCTCCTCATCTTTCTCCTCTTCAGCCTACTCAACATGAAGATGATGAGGATACAAATCTTTATAATGCTCTTCTCCTGCTTAATAAATGCTAATTATATTTTTTCTTCCTTATGATTTTCTTAATAACATTTTCTTTTCTCTAGCTTACTTTATGGTTAGAATATAATACATAATACATATAGCATACAAATTATGTTAATTGAATGTTTATGTTACTTGTAAGGCTTCAAGTCAATAGTAGGCTATTAGTAGTTGAGTTTGGGGAATCAAAAGTTATATGCTGATTTTAGACAGTACAGGAATCAATGACCCAACCCCTACATTGTTAAAGTTCAACTGTATTCCGCAATCAAGTCATCTAGCATTGATTTTTCACAATTGTTTTGTTGCATCACTTGTTTCTAGCATTCATAGTCATTCAACATGATAAGTATTCCTAATATTATTTTTGTGTAATTTTTTTGCCAGAATATACAATGTATCCAAAGATATAATTCATTCCCCCTTTATTGTCTACTTTAACATAATTTATTTGTTTTTCATTATAATGAGAAAACTTTAAAAAATTTAGATCCACTTAATAGCCTGCATTTTTCAATGCTATTTTATTAAACAATAGATAATATTATAGCATTATAGTGTTTGTAACAGTAAAGGAAGAGAATGCTTCATAAGACTAAAAATAATCAGAAATATTTAATTTGCTTGAAAAAGAGATTGAAAAAAGTTAACATAATTTTTAGACATTATCTAAGGCTGGATGATGTTATGAGAAAAATAGCTCAAGAGGTAAAACCCACTTTAAAAAGAATACTATACAGTTTTGGGGACTTTCAGTTTAAGTTCCCACATGTAAGAGACTAAAAAATTTTCTCCTTTTTTTATTATAAGAAAAAGTTAGAGAAACTGAAAAATCAATGACTTTTCATGGGCCCATCAGAAAAGTGACTTGCAGGGTCTATTGCCTTCCTGAAACCTGGAGATCCATGGACATCCAGTGAGATTGCTTATAAGGCTAGCTGGCATGTTGATTTCAGCCTTAGGATACCAGAAGGTGGACCCATCTAAAATGTGCTAGATTCCTGATCCACAGAAGCTGTGAGATAATAAATTTGGGTTGTTTTGAGCCACTAAATTTTTTATATTTCTTACACAGCAATAGAATATGGATACAGAAATATATAGAGTATATTTCATTCTTCATATCATTTGCTAAACTACATGACAAAGTTGGGTGTACAACCTCTATAGAAGAAAAATGTATTAAATGTTCTCTACGTGCAACAGTGGCATTTACTATTGTTATTGACACATTTTATGTAACATTGTCTAATTAAAGTTTAAAAATAAATCATTTATCTACTGATCTTATTGTCTTCATATATAGTAAACATGATTGTATCTAAGATGCCTTTGAAATAGGATTAAAATGCCTCAATGCTACCATCTTTGAAGAAAAGTGTTCCATAAAGTATAGTCATATAATATCTTTAGAATAAAATGATTGGACTGCTAGAATAGTTGCCAATACTCTGAATTGAGCATTAATTTGTGCAATAGAGAGAGATGATATCTCAAGAGTGTTATATAGAAGTAAGAACTTTAAATGTAAGTTTCCCCAGGCCTTTTCACCATTTTGTTCGCTACTTCTACAGAAAAATAAGAGAAAAATGGTGATTTTTCCTAAGACGCAGATAAGAATGGGGAGTGATAGGAATGGGGAGTTTGCTGTGAGAAAGATGAAATGATCCTTGCCAAGAGTATTCTATTTAGCAAAAGGCAGAACCCCCATCCCAGGAAAAAGAGGTACTTAACATGAGCATCCATGGAAAAAGGACGACCCCATGTGTACAGAGTTGCTGAGCAGATTGCCAACGACAAGTCATCTCCACTCAAAATTATGAGATGTAAAGGATTCTTCAGAGCAATCCACAAAACTTTGCATGTCAGTACACTTCACAAACATTAAATACTACATGTAATAATACTTTTTACTATGAAGATACATCTATGGAGACCAAGCTTCACAAAAGACTACTCTCCAAGTAGATTCTAGTAACAAAATGAAAAACTTTGGATGGATGCTATTAATTCAGGTAAATTTTTGTCATTAAAGATTTACAACGGTAACATAACATTCTGAGAGAAAAAGTGAACACTAAATGCCAATAGAAATAATCCCATCATGAAACAGACAAACATTTGGGGAAAGAGTATTTTGTTGTAGATGCAAGAGATAATATCTGCATGATAAACGGGGATGCTGAAATCATTGTTTTTGGTTTCCTAACATTCCAAAATTGTTTTCATCACATTCTTTCAGGGAAATAAATTAATTATAAGAAATAATGTGAAGTGGTCTTGAGAATGCTAGACAAATTAGTCAAGACTCTACTTCCATCACCAACCCAGTAACCTACCGCGTTGATTATACGAGGTCAGATAATTGAAAGGAATCATTAAGAGCCCACGAAGTGAACCATGTAAGGCTTAAATTAAAGGATACGATAAGCAGGAAAAAGAATGAGCGAGTAAACTTAGAGAACTCAGATACTTCCAGGTGCAGCTCCCAGCTGCCTTTCTCAGCAACACAGGACATACTTTGTCTTTAGATTATGACCCTTTAAGACATGTGTGAGGAATCATGGTTCCAGGGAAGACTGAGTGAACATTTCAAGATTTTTCTTTTAATATTCCACTGGTCACTTAGCAAAGCTAAGTGGTGCAGCTGGTTAAACCAGATATCATTTTTCAATCTATACATCCCTAAAGGATGTACACAGGCTAGCCTCATGTGTCCCAATGGAGTTTTGAACTTTAAACAGCACATTAAAAGTAACTAGGTAGGCCATCATATCCTGTATCTTAGCTTTTGGTAGGTACTAGACCTCTAGACATCCCTGGAAAGAAACAGATCTGTCTTGTCCAAGGGTCAGAAAACCCTGTCTCTCACACCTACACTCTGGCCAGGGCACTCCTTCATGTTGACTTACCCTGAACTCTCTTTCCAAGCCTGAATTTTCTCCTAAGTCCCAGATATATTAATGCAGGTTATACACATTATTGTGTATCGTGTACGCATTGCTCTGTAAACATGTGCACACATTTTTTCATTGTATAAAGACATTTCAAATTTGATTTTCTTAAATATTATATATTTCACTCAAATTACTTCTTTTATCTCATATAGCTTGGATATGTTACAAAACAAGTATTGTCTTACAGCTTGGGTTGCCATAATAAAATGTCATAAACTGGTGGCTTAAATAAGAGAAATCAATTTTCTCACAGTTTGAGAGCCAGGATGTCTAAGATCAGGGTACCAGGATGATTCCATTCTGGTGAGGAGCCTCTTCCTGGCTTGCACATTCTGTGTTCTCTCTGTGCCCTCACGTGCTATTTCTTCCATGTGTATGAGCAGAAAGAGAGTGAAAGGGAGCTCTCTGGTGTTTGTCCTTGTGAGAACACTATTCTTATGGGATCGGGGCCCCACCCTTATGCCTCCATTTGGCTTTAATTACCTGCCTAAAGGCCTTATCCCCAACTATAGTCACATTGGGGGGTAAGGCTTTAACAGATGAATATAGAGAGGAGACACAATTCATTCTATTACAAGTATAATACAGTTGAGTGTTAATATATTTAATAATTCCATATAATATACAAGCAAAAAAGAAGAGAAGAGGAAAAAAGGAAAGAAGCAAGGGGAATCCCAAGTATTTCTTGTATTAAGAGTAATTGTTGTATTTCTTTTTTCTTATTTCAGAATATTATGGGGGTACAAACATTTTGGTTGCATATAATGCCTTTGCCTCAGCTAAGCTAGGGCCACAAACGTGCCCAGCCCCCAAACAGTGCACTCCACATCCATTAGTTGTGAGTTTATTCACCCCCACTACCCCCCTCCCAGCTGACTGGCACCCAGTGAGTATTACTACCATGTGGGCACCTTAGTGTTGATCAGTTAGTACCAATTTGATGACAAGTACATAAGGTACTTGTTTTTCATTCTTGTGATATCTCACTTCAAAAGCTGGGCTCAAGCTATGACATAAGAGGTGCTAGTTCACCATTGCTTTTTGTAGCTGAGTAGTACTCCATGGTATACATATACCACATTTCATTAATCCACTCATGTATTGATGGGCACTTGGGTTGTTTCCACATCTTTGCTATTGTGAACTGTGCTGCCATAAACATCTGAGTGCAGATGTCTTTATTATAGAATGTCTTTGTTCTGTTTTCAATACCATTTATCTCATTTATTCTACATTGCTTAATATAAAAGTGTTTTACCCAATTCCACCGCTCTGCTTTCATATCAAGGTCTGATTGTTTCTTAGTTCTAAGAGCAGCCAACCTCTGGCAGCAATACTACTTTATTTTTGTGGATAGGTGTCCTTGTCCTCTGGCTTTTCTCCCTGTTTTGTAGTTGAGACATATGGCTTCTCTGTGTATACTTCTTCATCATTAACCCCTCAGGTTCTCTCTAATTAAGACTCACCATGATTCGATAACCTGGCATTTAGGAGTCATATGATTTTCCAATGAAGTTGACAATATTTATTTTAAGACATCTATTTTTCCCAAAATAGTGTACTAATTTTAAACATTGATGAAATTGTGACATGATATAGTATTTACATTATGTAATTTTACATGACATTTATACAATGTCATATTGTATTTTATCCTATTTAAAAATTTAAGAAAACTACTTTTCAATAATTTTATAGTACTTTTATTTAAAATCTGAATCATATTTAAGTTGCAAAATTAAGTTAAAAATTTGGGGACATCTCAAGAACTCAACATTTGTTGAGAAATAAATGTTTTTTACAGGGAATGCTCTTTACTCATAGGAAAAAAGCTCAGTTGAAGAGGTATAAGTGCCTGTCATTATGTCTGTGCACTAAGGAAAAATGGATTTGGGAGGCTCTGATTCAACTTCTAGGGATAACAGCAGCATTTGAGTTTGATTGGATGAATAATAATACATGAGATACACAGTTTTCACCAGATTATGTTGAGCTGTTATTGGAAGATCATAAAAAAAAAAAAACTTACTGGCCTTGTGGATAAATTAAAAATTCATTTCTACACAGAGAAGGGGTTTTAACTGGACCAAAACAATTAGTGTGCATTCTGACTTATTCCACAGAATTTGGGGCTCATTATCAACAACATCGGGTAATCACTGATTCTGGGAGTGAGGGGCAGGATTTAACCCAAAGTGGGAGTATATCAATTAACCTCAAAGTAGGACAAGGGAAAATGCAAAAGCTTAAATCCAACTTTCCTATTGAAAACTTACCTTTAAAAGCAATAAATTCTATTAATATTGCTTTTTCTCTACAATATATTTTGTTATTTTAAATTTAATATAACCTCATGAACATGCTGCATAAATGGTTGGGCTGGAAGTATTAAATATTAATCATAGAAATGGATCATAAATAGGCACCCAATGTTCTTCCTAATGGGACCATATAATAATTTCCTCTATATCATTTGATCTCATTTTTATATGATTAAATGATGATCCAACAATGAAGCTAGACATTACTAGAAGTGTGTTCCACTGCCTGCCAAATAAACCAGACCCAATTTCTACCAAAGACAATATAAGCAGAAATGTGATTTATTAGCAGACCACAAAAATACGCTAACATTCCCAACCACTTCTTTTCTGGACGTTAGATACAAGAAAGAAAGAATGTACTTTTGTGGTTAATGATAAGTATAGATTAAGTAAGTCTATGAGACATTTTTAATTTCCCTGTGGTGGTTACAGTTGCACTTCTGCAATTCCTTTCAACAGCACTAACAGGGATGATTGTCCTTAGAACAGCACTACTATTAATAGCAGCAGTGGTAATAGGATTCCCCTCTTAGAGTGATTAAATTGATAAAAGTAACCACAAAAACACTTAAAACAATTTCAGGAATCTGAGTAAACAGAGTGTTGAATACCATTACCTTATTTTTCTGATGATAAGAAAAAAAAGGCATTCTATTTTTAATTATTTATTTTGATAAATTATAGATTTTACAGTTTATCACAGTAAATTGTAAATATATATTTATGGGCTGTTATAAGAAATATTATAAGGGGATCCCAAGTATCATTTACTTAGTTTTTTTCCTATGGAAACATCTTGAAAAATTACAGCACAGTATTTCAACCAAGGTGTTGACATTGATAGAGTCTAGATACAGAACATTTCCATCACTATAAGGTTTCCTCTTGTTGCCCTTGTATAAATATACCACCCAATTCCATCTGCTCCTTAACCCCTGGCAAACACTAATCTGTTCTCTATTTCTATAATTTTATCTTTTCAAGAATGTATTATAAAAGAGAGTCAGATCATATGTAACTTTCAGAATTGTTTCTTTTGTTTTTTTCAGTAGCAAATTTCTCTGCAGATTCATCTAGGTTGTTGCATTCCCTGTCAATAGTTCATTCCCTTTCATTGCTGAAGAGTATTTCATGAAACAGATGCAATGCAATTAGTTTAACCACTCGCTAGCTGAGAAAATTCTGGGGAATTTCCAGTTTGGGGCTATTATGAGTAAAGTTTCTACTGGCATTTGTGTACAGGTTGTAATGTGAACGTAGATTCCTTTCTCTGAAATAAATTCTCAAGGGTACAATTGCTACTTGGTGTCATAAATTCATGTTTGGTTTAGCAAGAAACTCCCAAACTGTTTTGCACAATGGCTGTTCCATTTTACATTCCCGCCAGCAATATATCAGTGTTCTACTTTCTCCAATTCCTTGTCAACATTTGGTGGTGTTACTATTTTTTTTTGGTCAGATATATGGTTTGCATGTATTTCCCCCCAGTCTGTAGCTTCTCTTTTCATTCTTTTAATGGAGTTTTTCCTAATGCAAGCTTTTAATTTTTGAGAAAGTCCCATTTGTCATTTTTCCCTGTTATGGATCCTGCTTTTAATGTCAAGTCCAAGAACACTTTTGCTTGCCCCAATTTCCAAAGAACTTCCATTTTTAAATAAAATACATAGTTTGGTTTTCCTTCTAAGTCCACTATCCATACTACTTAATTTTTGTGCTAGCTATGAGAGTTAGGTCAATATTCATTTCACTACATATAGATGTTCAATGCTTTAGTGCCAGTTTTTTTTAAAAAAGGCTATTCTTCCTCTATTGAATTGCTATCTTTGTTGAAAACCAGTTAGACATATTTCTGGTCTCTCTTCTAGTCCTCTGTTCCATTGGTCTATATGTCTGTCTCTTTACCTATGCTATGCTGCCTTCGTTACTGTGGATATTTAGAAAACTTTCATTTCTGATAGAGTGATTCCACTTTGGTCTTATTTTTCAGGACTGTTTTTAGCTATTTTAGGGCCCATGGCTTTAGAATAAACTTTGGTATGTATAGAAAAAGACCTGCTGAAATTTTGATAGGAGTTGGATTCCACCTATAGGTCAATCTGGGGAGAACTAAGATTTTTCACTCTGTTGCATCTTTAAGGCCATGAACACAGTATGTCTCCATTTATTTATGTGTTAAATTTCTTTCAGAATTTTGAAAATTTCAGAAAACATATCTTGTAATATATTTCTGTTAAATTTATCCCTAAGTTTATTATTTCTCCTTATTGCAAATAACATTGCATATTTATTTTCAGTTTCTACATGTTTATTGTTAATATATGCAAATATGCTTCATGTTTGCATGTTGATTTTCTGTTCTGCCACTTTCTGAACTCAATTATTAGTTCTTAGAAATTTTGTTTCCTATTCCTTTTTGTACATGCATTAGGATTTTCTATGTAGACAATCAAATTATCTGCAGTTAGGGATGGTTTTATTCCTTCCTTTGCAATATGTGTCTTGTATTATTTCTTTTGCTTGCCTTATTGCAGATTTCCCTATTTGATCTTATATAAATTTCTTGAATTTGTGGGTTTATGTCTTATGCCAAATTTGGAAAGTTTTCAGGCATTATTTTTCAGACTGCTCTTTCACCCTGTTCTCTTTCTACTTTCCTTCTGGGACTCTGGTAATATGGAGTTGGATCTTTTGTATTGGCCCCACAAGTTCCTGAGGCTTGATTCTTTCTTTGTCAGTCTCTTAATTCAGATTGGGTAAATTATTTTGATCTGTTGTTTACTCTCTTATCCATTTTCATCTTCACCATACCTGCCTGTCCAGCAATTTTTAAAATAATTTAATTATAGTATTTTTCAGTTCTATAATTTCCATTTAGTTCTTCTTTGTAAGTTTGATTTATTTTTCTTGCTAAGACATTCTCTCTTTTCATTCATTTTGAGAAAATGCAATTGTTTGTTCAAATACTTTCATCATGGTTTCTTTAAAATCCTTGTCAGATAATTTCAACATCCGACTCATCTTGGTTGTTGGCATCAGTTGATTTTTTCATTCGACCTGTGGCATTCCTTGCTCTTGTTACAATGGGTGATATTTTATTATATCCAGGATATTTTAGCTATCAAATCAGAAGGCTCAGAGTCCTGTTTACATTTTTAATTCAGCACACACCGCCCTGTTGAGGTTTAGCCCATAGATTCTGGCACATTGCTGGGGGCTGTGGGCCCAACGGCAACCTAATTATCAGAGACTTGGAGGGGCAATTTTGGTCAGCCTGCTTCCTCTCCTGTTGTGTGGCTGGTTCTCTCATTGAACCCTGCTGGTGCCACTTCATGGGCTAGAAGGAGCTTGCTCAGGTCAAGCTGCCGGTTGTCTCAATCTGGGAAAAAGGAGTCTATTGACCAAGAGATTAAGAGTGCTTCTCGGGAGGGTGCTTGCTGGGGGGAACATCCCTTGACAATGGATTGTGGTCTCTTGGTGGGGAAGGGAGTGTCAGGCCCGGTGGTCTAGTATGGAAGGGATTTTCTCTAGCTTCTTATTGTCAGTTGGCCTCTGATCAGTCCAGTACTACCAGGCTCCCCTTGTGTTGTTGCTGGGACTCCCACTTGATCTGTGGGAGAAATGAGCCTCCCTGGCCCATCATCTGCTGCTTGTTTGGAGTGGCAGGGAGTGAGGGGTAGGGGAGGTCAGGAAATTCTGGGCCTTGGCCAATTGTCTGTGTTGGGCGATGGTTGTAAGATGCCTCGTCCCTGTGATATTTCTCTGGTCCTGTGCTCCTAATCAGTGTGCTTTTCTCCTTCCACATATCAGAGTCATATTTGATTGTCTCTTTCACTTTCTGGATTTATATTTGCACTTAGCAGGGAGTAGCAAGGAGAGAAGAGACTACACTGTTTTGTTCAGACTGAAAATCCAGTGTAATTTTACAAGGTACTTATATTAGATCTTGCTATCCCATAATCTCATATTGTACAATTGTCAATCACTAACAGGTTCTGAGATTTGTTTCTCTATGAGATACCATGGAAATTATTATGATCCTAAAATATAGTCATGTACTAGAAACTTTGGAGTAAATGCTATAGAAGTTTTTAGAGTATATGCAAATGTTCATTTTGCACTTGTGAAAATTATGTTTATTAATACAGGTTTTTATATAACTGTCCTTTAGTTTTTACCATGCTTGATGATTCATCATTGTGACATATCACAGCACAGCTGGTTGCCAGGAGTGACATTACAGCAAAGATTTATATAAAATATCTAAAAGTTATGCAGCTATAATGCTTCTACTCCACGGGTAGCACCATCAATACCCACATTTAGGATAATAGCTCTAGAAAAAAAAAAGTTCCACAAAGAATAGTAATGAAACCGCTTGTCTCCAACATTCCAGCAAAAGAAACATAGCTATTAAATTTGTATCTAAAAATATCCTGCGTTCTCAAGGAGTCAACATTTAAAATTTGAAACTGAATGATCAATTTACATAGGTTTATTTGGAAGAACAGAAAATGTAAACATTTATTAGCAACTCTGTAGATAAACTTTTAATTTTAGAGTGATTTTGGACTTCCCGACAAAAATGCAAAAATAGAGTTTGTTGTCATTTTAATTTACTGTTCTAAATCATTCGGTGGCTGCAGCTTATTTTGATAATTAGCATTTGGTTTGGATTGTGTTTACAATTTAATTGATGACCAGAAATTATTGATTTAATGATAAAATAATCCTGCATTTAATGATTATTGTAGAAAGAAATCAACATGGATTTGGCTTTCTATTATGTCCAAGGAAAATTTTGATCAGAAAACTTTTTAAAATAGGGTTATATATATGGTACTGTTACTTGCTTGTGTATTCAAAGCCTACATTATATATGAGGACAACTCAGATGTTAGCATACTTCTAGCTTTTAAGACTTTTCCTTTAATGCCTCCATAATAAATAATATGTATCATCTTATTAGAGAAAATTTTAGTCCAGCAATTTCACAAAAGGTCTAAAGAAACCCCAGTTGTCTTTATGTCTTACATCAAAATAATGAAGACCGAAGAAACAATTGGAATGGTAAGATCAAGGAATATATTATTTTGACAAAGAAAGAAAAATTATTTCTGACTTATTTGTATTATTTATTTACTCTTATAATTCATGGTATTTAATTTTTGTTCTAAAGTGGCTTCAAATTAAACTATTTATTATTATACTGCTTTAATTTAGAAGAAATTTATAGTTAGAATTAATGATATGTCTGCTTAGATTTTGTTAGTAATCCAGATCTTAATTTTGCTGACAATTTATTGCCTATGTGGGCATTTCTGTGTTTGTATGGGAGTAGAGAAAAAATTAACAGCATTGCTCCTGTGATAGCTGATTAATTCTTCAAACCAACTTGCATTTAAAAAAAAGAATAACATATACGTAACCATAATATTTGTACCCCCATAATATGCTGAAATAAAAAAAAGAAAAAAATAAATAAAAAAAGAATAACATATATTTGTTAAAGTTTACAAAGGATAGTCAGTCACATGTTATCTAATTTAATTTCCAAATCTCTATTTTACTTATGAGAAAGTTAAAACTTAGTGACATAAAATGTAGTTTTTAAGATCAGACAGATAAGGTTGTTTGATTTTTTTCTTGCTGATTTTCCTGAGTTCTATATAGATTCTAGTTATCAGCCCTTTATCGATGTGTAGCATACGAATATTTTGTCCCATTCTGTAGGTTGTCTGTTTGCTCTCGTGATAGATACATTGGCTGTGCAGAAGGTTTTTAATTTGATCAGGTCCCTCAACACTTAAGTGCCTATATAGTAATAACATTCACCAGGTGTCGGGCAGATGGGAGCAGGGAGGAGGAGATGGGTGTATACACACCTAATGGGTGCAGTGTGCACTGTCTGGGGGATGGACATGTTTGAAGCTCTGACTTGGGTGGGGCAAAGGCAATATATGTAACCTAAACATTTGTACCCCCGTAATACACTGAAATAAAAAATAAAAAAGACCATACAGATAAGTAATGAATCTAAGCTTTAAGCTTTACAGTATCTGTATCCAAATTCTAACACAATTAATAATAATACCATGAAGGGGAAGATACTTTTATGCTACCACAGCATTCTAGAGGCTTCTAATGTTAAAGAGAACTTGCAGAACTGGCCCCGCAGATATCATAAGGGAAGGATGGTAATGAGGAAGGAGGAAAAAGTGTTCAGTGGAAAGAGCCCAAGATTTTAGTCTCCATGTCCACTGCTGACTCTGGCCAAAACAAGGCAACTGTGTTATTGTCAGCTTTCATATAAGTAAGTAAAAATGATATAATAATTCCACAATGGACCAAATGTTTTTGTCTCCCCAAAATTCATATGTTGAAATCTTAAACCTCAAGATGATGGTATTAGGATGTGGGGCCTTTAGGCAGAAATTAGGTTATGTGGGCAGAGCCTTCACGAATGGGATTTAGTGACCTTATAAAAGGGACCCCAGAGAGATAACCTCTCCCTTTGCACCACGCGTGGACACAGTGAAATGCCAGCCCTCCTCTATGAAGGGGGCCCTCACCAGATACCAAATCTGCCTTGATCTTGGGCTTCCGAACTTCCAGAACTGTGAGAAATAACTTTCTGTTATTTATAAGCCACTTAGACTATGATATTCTGTTATAACAGCCTCAACAGACTAACATACAAATTCTAACTCTTCCCAACTCCATAACAATTATTGGAAAAATTACTCAGAAAATAAGTGCATAAGTGTCGTGTTATGGATTGTCATAATAAATGTAATCTTCAATGTGAGGCCTACAGTTACTTTTTATGGTGATTGGCTGTAATTTAACCAAATCTACAAAATCAGTTCATTCTAGTTTTACAGTCATGAGCATGAGTTTTGACCAAGATAGAATTAGTGAGTCTAATAATTAAAATCATAATTCAACATTCTGAAGTCAAACATGGCAAATTTTAAATATTTTTAGTTGAATCATTATTTTTGTTTTATTTTAATAAGTGTGATTACCTATGTTAAGAAAACTGGAAAAAGTATATTTTAGTAAAATCTGGAAACAAATTTTGAATTTGTGTTATAATAACAGTTAATACAAAAGTGATACATTTTTAGACACAGCATTACTGAAATAGCATACAACATAAAGGCAACCATGAATTCTGACTACATGTTCAAGTTTAAAAAAAGATTTATAACTAATGCAAGTAATGTTATTTTTCTGAAACTTGCATAATATGAATTGGTGAAAATTTGTGTATAGTAATATATTTTCTCATAATTTGTTTTACTTTTATATTGTTGAATTAGAATATTTGGTCAGAGGTTACTCTTCTTCAGAAACAATGAAGCATAATTTTTCTCCAAAGTTACTAATTTTATATTTACTTAAGGAAATTTAAACTTTTCAATAAAATGTCCCCCAAACCAGACCTTTCTTTGCAATACCACTTTTTCTTCCATCTCTGTCTCCTCCTCTGTTAAATTCTCTCTTCAAACTGTCAGTCAAACCTAATACCAGCTTTTACAATGTCAGCAGAATTTCTTTTAGTAAGTACAAGCAAATATGAATATACACACACATATATATAATTATGTTTATGTATTTATACATAATCTATTTTTACAAAGATATTGCAACCTATGTATACTTTTTAAAGTCTAGTTATTTTTAATAATAGAGTTTATTTTTTAAAGGTAGATTTAGGTTTAATTAAAAATATGATCAGAAAAGACAGAGAATTCCTATATATTCACTGGTTTCTCCTCCCCATATAGTTTCTCCTACTATTAACATCTTGTATTAGGGCAGCACATTTGTTATTAATACAATTGATAAACCAAGATTGATAAATTATTATTAGCTGAAGTACATACTTTACTTTAGGGCTCACTCTTTGCGTTGTACCAATTTATGAATTTTGATAAATGCACAGTGTCATGTATTCACTGTTAGAGCATCATATGGAAAAGTTTCACTGACTTAAATATCTCGTGTGCTCCAATTATTCATTTTCCTCTCTCTTCTACCAAATCACTGTTAGACACTTATCTTTTTTACTGTCTCTATAGTTTTACCTTTTCCAGAATGTCATATACAGTCAGCCCTCCCTATCAGCAATTTCTGCATCCTCCAATTCAAATAACCATAAATCAAAAGTATTTGGAACAAAATCAATACAACAATAAAAATAATACAAATAAAAAACAATATAGCATAACAGCTATTTGCCTAGTATTTGCATAGTATTAGGTGTTATAAGTAATCTAGGAATGATTTAAATATATAGGAAGGTGTGCTTAGGTTATATGGAAATATGAATGCTATGCCACTTTATATAAAGAACTTGAGCATCCTTCAGTTTTGGTATTCATGGAATGGTGGACACAGGCAGTGTGTCCTGAACCAATGCCCTGTGGATACGGGGACACAACTGTAGCTGGAATCATACAGTATATAGCCTTTTCAGATTAGTTTCTTTTCCTTAGCAACATGCATTTAGTGTTCCTGTAAGTCTTTTTGCAGTTTAGTAGCTGATATGGACATGCCACAGTTAGTTTATCCATTAATCTATTGAAGGACATGTTGGTTGCTTCCGATTTTTGTCAATTATGAATAAAACAGGTTTTTGTGTGGATATATGTTTTCAAGTCCTTTGGGTAAATAACCAGCAGTGGGGTTGCTGGATTGTATAGTAAGGTCATGTTTAATTTTATAAGAAGCTACCGACTGTCCCCCAAAGTGACTGTACTGTTTTGCATTCTTACCAGCAAGGATTGTTACACATCTTTGCCAGCATTTGGTGTTGGCAGTATTTGGATTTTGGAAGTTCTAATAGATATATAGTGGTATCTCATTGTTATTTGAATTTGCAGTTCCTTACTGACATGTGGTATTAAGCATCTCTTCAAATACAGTTGATCCTTGAACAACATGGGCTTCAACTATACAGGACCACTTATACATGGACTGTCTTCCACCTGTGTCACCCCTGAGACAGCTAGAACAACTCCTCCTCTTCATCCTCCTCTTCAGCCTACTCAATGTGACAATGATGAGGATGAAGACCTTCATCATGATTCACTTCCACTTCATGAATAGTAAATATAGTTTCTCTTCCTTATGATTTTCTTGATAACATTTTCTGTTCTCTAGCTTGCTTCATTGTAAAGATGCAGCAGGTAATGCATATGACATACAAAATATGTGTGAATCGACTATTCGTGTTATCAGTGAGCCTTCTGTTTTGTGTTATTCATTACAGGATTAATGGTGGTTTTTAAGGAGAGTGTGTCAGTTATTAAGGTAATATCTCTACATATTTTATGTGACATTATAACGCTGTGGGAACTTAGCCAACTACATTTCTGATGTGCCAGGTGCCTCCATGTTAAGTCCTGCCAATGAGGCTACTACAAGAAAATTGTGTGGCGGGTGTTCTATTTGCTTCCTGGGGCAGCCTGTCTGCTTGCATTCATTTACGCCATTATCCTACCAACACCCTCCACACTGCGGCAGCTGGTCCTCCCTAAAGCAGCAGTTGAATTCAGTTTTCTCTCTTTCGAAAGGGTTGCAGAACCAGCTTCACTTTTCACCCTCCACTCGCACTTAGCCCACAAACACCACCTCTCCAATGACTGCTCTTGGGGCACTTCCTCTAAACGTCTAAATTGTAATATTTTCAGACTTTTCTTTTGGCTTCCTCAGTCCAAAGAGATAATGAAGTTAATAAAAATTGGTGTCATTCTGCTTCTGCTTAAGATGTAGACAGCTGCATGAGAGAAGTGTCCTACTGAAATGATGAGAAAAAATATGATACTCTACAAAATAATTACTTTCTTTGAGTCCATCAGGGACCTAAGTCACAAGGCAAATAGGTGGACTGAATTTAAGATTGCAGCCAGCCCTTTCAAAGGAATGCTGGTGATGTTTTATCTTCAGAAGAGCTCAAGAAATAGAGGTGACCACCAAAAAGTGACTAAGAAGATTGCTAAAATTTTAATTAATTGTCGCCAGTCATGTAGGGCTATAATGATGGGTTAGAATCATGGAAGATCTAAACACAAAGAAAGTTTGCAGTGAATTGCAAGCTTTTTTCCAAAGGCCTCTGTTGGGTGCTCATGAGAAAGTCTGGGTGGAGGCAGTGCAGGTGGGATTGGGGAGGAGAGAATGGGTAAATTCACACCTAACAGGTACAATGCACACTGTTTGGATGATGGGCACACTTAGAACTTTGACTCAAATAGTACAAAAGCAATGTATGTAGCCAAAACATTTGTACCCCCATAATATTCTGAAATAAAAAATAATAAAAATGAAAATAAATAAATTTTTCCACATTGGTGTTGCATAGGCATGAAATTCCATCCTTGCACTGAGCCTTTCTCTCTTATCAACCAAAGTCTCAAACCTTGTGGGGCTGGGCAGGAAATATGTCATTGCTCAGAGTCCAGAAAAATGTCCCAAGCTTTCTCAGGGTCAGATGGAAGAAGTTATCTGTCCCAGAAGAAGAAAGAACAGGAACCCCTGGCTTCAGCACATGTCTTTTACCCAGTTAAAAAGTAACAACAATCTGTTTCTGAGGAGTGGAGAGAAACACTCCTGCTACCATTCCATGCAATCAGACCCTGTCCTTGTAGGAAGAAAAGAAGCAAAAGCTTCTTAAGCCAAAGGAGCTGCAGAAAATTTATTCAGGCCTAGGACCCCATCCTGGTAAAAAGCAAAGATTTTCTGGGTCTTTTTTGGAAGTAACTAGGACTATAGGTGCACACCACCACACCTGGCTAATATATTTTTTTTATGTTTTTGTAGCAATGAGGTCTCACTATGTTGCCCAGGCTAGTCTCAAACTCTTGAGCTCAAGTGATCCTCCTGTCTAGGCCTTCCAAAATGCTGAGATTACAGGTGTCAGCCACTGCACCTGGCCTTAAGCAAAGTTTTGAAATACAGATATATACATATATGCAATAAGAAGCTGTCATGCTCTACCTTAGGCTAACATTGCCCAAGTTTTTATTTGTATATCATTGGTATAAAGCAAACAAGCTGTAGAAAATTTCTTGAGATAAAGAATAATTCCCTTTTTTGTAAAAGAAAGCATGTTATCTACTGAAAATATACTGTAATTAAACTTTTCAATAATACATAGATTTGTATTACACATTGATGATATAATTTTGGCAGGTTTAATTAAATAGAAATTTCTTTGGTGAAAAACTAAATTTCGAAATCATAAGTACTTTCAGTGACCTGTTACAAGTAACAAGGTTCTTCCTTGGATTTCAGTTCCTCTCATGGCTTTCTACAGCTATAACTGCCAGTTTCAAATGTGTCAAATGGAAAATAGCAGGGACTAATGACGGTGCTGCTTTCTGAAGGAGCAGGATGTGTTTTGCATGGCTGAAAATCAATGTAACCCTAGAATAGAGGTTGTCATGATCTACCTTTTCCAAGTGTCATACCACTTGAGAGGAAATGCAAGAAAGTTGCTTTCTGGATGTAGGCAATAAGACCAAATAGAATTAAATGGAAGTCTGAGACAGATGCCAATGATGGAACAGCTTGGAAAGCCATTATTGTTATATAAAATTCTATAGACATTGACATTATGATTCTGAAAGTTATTCATTCTACATGTTTTACTCCAAAATTTAGTTTTCATAAAACTACATTCCTTTTCATTCCAAATTTCATTGAGATCATGTATCTGTGAAAAAATTACATGTATATGCTTTACATTTATATAAGGATTTATAAATTGTAGCTTTTTCGGATATATTACACAATGTCATTGCACATTCATGATAGTGTTGTGTGGCTATTCTTACTAGCTGTGTGAAATGCACTAGAGATATTAAATGATTTTGTCAGCTCATACGATTTATAAATGGTGGAGGTATTAATAGAATGAGTGACCACTCTTTTATTCCCTAACAAGTTTCCTAAAGAAAATGCAATACTCCCTGATGTGGTGTCTAATACTTCTGGGGTTTGAACAGGCATGCAATTGGAGAAGATTAAGCAAGTGATTTTTATAAATTATGTCAATGCCAGTAAATTTCATGCCTTTCTGTCCTACTTAATGTTATTTACCAAAATAATTGCTTTGCCTTCTGGTGGACTTCAGCTTTAGTTACATAAGATTAAATATTTACATTTTGTATTAATGAAGACATACAAGTATAGTCCTTTGCCAGAAATTTGGCTCTCAAGCATAGTTTACTTAAGCCAATAGGCCAGAGAACATTTCATGCACTGTTACCTTCTTATGCATTGTTCGTATTCTTTTTGTATTGGACTTTATTAATTTCCTCTGTATTTCATTATTTAACTTGAATAAAAATTTATAAACATCCAGCAAGTTTTGGGGTCCCTCTTCTTTATATAAACAAATGTTAATTAAGTGTACATCCATAAACAGACTCTCATTGAAGGTCTAAGAGTGTCTCATTTGTTTTAGAAAATGATTTTATGCTTGTAGTTTGTGACAATTTTTTCAGCTTAAAAATTTTACTATGATATTTGCAGTTATGCTCTAAATGGGTTAAGTATATCAAGATTTCACATTCTTTGGGTGGAAATAAAAAATAACACATTTACATATTTTAACAATATTTTATATCTACCACTAAGACTTTCTATGAAATTCAGGTCTTCCTATATAGAAGGCACCTAAATCAATGTTATTTAGAAGTCCTTAACAAATCCCTAATTGTCAAGAGAAATTATTTTGGAGGCTAAATGAATTTCAAGCAATGATTTCTTTATAATCAAACCCAATAAACATTGTTCCTCAGAGTATAACTCCTTCCAAATTGCTAAATGAATAAAAATAACTTAATTTGTTTTTTTAAAAAGATATATGTAAGTTCATATTTATTTTAAAACACATGTAGAAGTCCATAATCCATTTCAGAATAACACCACATGGCATCTCGAATACTGATAAAGTTATTCTTTGGCTAGATCACCTCATGCACTTGCAGAGTGGTAACAATCACCGTAGGGAGTAGAATTAAATAGTAAAACCAGAAAGAAAAAAAATAAAAAGTTAATAAATAAATAAATAAAACAGCTACAGCAGTAATTATTAAATCTGGCAATGGAAACATGCTATTTTCAGACTCTAAATGTATGTTATATAAGTATATCACACTGCCAAAAGATAGCTACAAGGCACATGGAATTACATTGATAATCTAAGGACATTAGCATTGTTTCACTGTACTTGGGGATGGATTAGCACTGCTTTTGATATGTACAATCACAAACTTAACCCAGTGGGTATGAGATTTGGAGACATAATTTAAGAATTAATTAAAATTATTTTGAATGAGTAGTTTATTATTAATTATTGTTACTATAATTATGAAACTATTAAGTTGTTACTAATGGCTTCTTTCTCTTAAAAATGTATATATATGGATGTAGACGGTTGTGCCCTGACTGTGCTGGTTAGACTCAGGGCCACATCTTGCCTGATTTCACATACTGCTTGGTTTTTGTTCCCTGACTATGTACAGGAGGGAGATTGGATCTAACACGTGGAATATACTAACCATTAGCTCCTAGTTCTATTAACTGCTCCATCTCTGTATTCCATGTATTTTTCTGGGGCTTTTTATTCATGCCAAGATATAACTATGCTGCCATTGATTTGTTTTTATCCCAGTGGTGCTGAATTCAAGAATTTCTAGCCCCTGAATAGACACGGAAGAAACATCCTACAGTACGCGCCTTTACTGCTCTGGTTGGCTCAGATCATTTGTTCTCTTAAAAACGCAGAGTGGTTATTCGGTACAGTCTGTGGATTCAAGTATTGAAACATGCAGTGGGTGAGATTCAAAGTGTGTTACTTCCCTTTTTGTGGACAAATCTCGCTCTCTACCCTCAGAAGATGGAGCATCCGTATGCTAAGAAAGCAACTGTCAAGTGAGGTTAGCAGAAGTTCTCTTGCCCATAACAATATAGAATTTCTCCAATATGTAATGAACTCTGATATTTAGTTTCAAAAGATTGTCAATTTTATCTATTCCAGTATATTCTGGAATAGATATACAGGGCTATTTTAATGGTAAATTGGAAAGTATACAAGGGATAGTAAGTACAGTTTGTCTTAAAACACCTGGAAATCACCTTTTTAAAAATTTTTTTCTTAGTTCAGGAAGTAACCCTTTTTAATTTTCTTTTTCCTTTTATAATAACTTGCTATTTCCTATTCACGTTATTGTTATTTCATGAAGGACAGGTTCTTCTAACTCATTGCACAAACTGTGCATGACATTTTAAGATGGTTTTATATTTTGCTTATTAAATCATTTTCAGAGTATCATGTTTATAAGGATAACGATTTATATGCCTTATTCTGAAGAATTATGCTTGGTCTTATGTTGATTTGTTGCCATTGAATGCAGAAAAAAAATCTTCAGAATTGGTGCTTACCAACAAATCTGATTTGTGAATCGTTTTTACTCCTTCCTTTGGCCTGAATGCCAATTGCTCTCATTCACAGATCTAGAAGTAATGGCATGTGTCATGTAGATGTTCAGCCTCAGGAATTCAACTATTGGAACACTGTGGACCACGTTATGCCGCACCCAGCTCCTCTGTCCCGTCTTCCTGATTCAGATCCAGAATGTGTGGCCCTGGTGGTCTTGAACTGTGTCAACTTGTCTAAAGTGGACTGTTGTACCTCAAATTTCCACCTGTTTATGGTGCCAAGACAGGAAACACAGAAGGCAGAAGGCAAACTGCAGCCACTGTGCTCTGATGGTCGGCAAAGCCTGCAGGGCTCTTGCACCTGATGGTCCAAGGTGGTGTGGGGAGCCATAGGCACCGAGGCTCCTCCGGTGCTCACTGCATCTCCTTTGTTTTGTCCTGGACGGGGCCGCCATGTGCCTCTGTGGTGAACATGCCTGCTCCTTCTTCAGATCCCCACAACCTTGATGCTGTTTTATGGCACATTTTGATGCGAAGTGTGTTCTCCTGGACTTGGTTCAGATGAACTTTTCTGACTCCAGAAAGCTTTTACATTGTTGTTTTTATATAGTGTTCAAAAACAAGTGGCTCGCTTTCTGAGATTTCATGACTCTGTTTCTCCCCCCAACTTTCCCCTGAACCTTCTTTCTCCTCCTTCTCTCTTGGCCGTCTCTGGCTGGCAGTTGACTGCAGCACAGCAGTGTCTTCTGATTGTGGGGCTTTCCCTGGAGGCCACTCTGCAGGGTCAGTCTCAGTGGTTCAGCTTGTGTTCACCAGACACCCCGCGGCTTCCCTCTGCGTTGTGCCGTGGAGATGCGGCCACCGTGCAGCCCTGTAAGACTGGCGCTGTCCCCCCCTTCTTCTACATTGTGGTTGTGGGTTTACCTTGACAATTAGTTTGTCTAAAGACAGAAAATAGATTTTTAGTACCCAGTTTACTTCTGCTGCTCTTATGTGGTAATTCAAAAAGGTTTAAAATCTAAGCCGTCACTGTCAACCTTCCATAATCGCTCCTAGCCTCTTCTCTTCAGCTAGTTGCTGTTGCTATTGTGGGATCTTTGGAAAGAAACTTATCTCAGCATTTTTATTTATTTAAAAAAACACATTTAAAAAATCCTTGAATTTACTTAACTACACTACTGTCAAATCCATGTACATTTTCCTATCTAGAGGGGTATCCTAAGAAAGTAGGTTTAATATTCACATTGGATTGAAGTTTTTGAATTTAAGCATTTTTAGTTAGTGTTTCCCAAAATACAACATCAATTCTGACTTATATTAATTGCCTCTTTTCAATTGTGGAAGCAGATTTGGTTTAAAAATAATTTTAAGAAATGTTGACTCAGACTTTTTATAACTTTTCATTTGCTAATTTATGTTGTTATTCTGCAAGACCAGCGCATGTCACATAGTTCTTCCAAAATTTATTTCATCATATAAACTTTTTTCCCAAAAACTTCCTGAAAAAATGATATTTTAGAACACATTTTGGGACTATTGATTTCCTAATCTGCAATATGTAAATTTAACAATCCTTTTAAGCAAAAAAGTTAATGTGGCATATTCTTAGTAAATCAAGATTGATGTTCATTAATTCTTTATTCAGATTTTTAATGCTTTGAAGTCTGCTATTTCAAGACTACTCTAAAATAATTAGGATGAAAATGGGATGAAAGGTGCTGTGTCAATTTCAGGTTTAATACTCAATGTACTTCAGAATGTTTCTTTTCTGAAAGTGGAGAAAAATTTGTTTATTTCTAGTTATTTGGCACCACCCTTTTTAACGTTTTTATTTTGCTTTTTAAACTGATGGTTGGTACAAATAACAAAGGAATAACTTTTCTCCTTAGCTACATACAATATACAAATACATCGATGCATTTTATTTAATCAGGAAGTTCACAGAAACAAACAACTCTCACAGAAATATATTTTTTGGAAAGAAAACATTTCAAATTATCTCAAATTAATTTACCCCCTGCATTTATATAGACAGATATTAATGATGGTAGTGTCTATTACCATCTGCTGTATAGATGCCCTGATGATCTGGTTTTAAAGAAAACTAAATACTCTTACCACTGCAAAACATCATGTTTTATCAGACTTTTTTCCTCTCTCCATAAAAAGTTTGAAATTTATAAGGTAATAAAATAAGAAGCTTCATTGTTCTTAACCAAATATTTAAGAAAATATGAAGAACCAATAAAAAACAAACAATACGTGTACCATTACATGAAAATATCACAATAATTTATTTTAGTTTTTTTAAATATATATACCTACTAATAATTGATTATGGTTTAATCTTAGAAAACACATAATAGTTTATACCAACAATGATTCTATATATAATTATCTGGTATGAGCCTCAACCACTTAAAAATTATGACATTGTAGAATATAACTAAGGAGATTCTAGGATGGTAATCACACTCTTCTTTATAGTATATGATTCTGAATGTCCTTAAAGTGATTAGCAACATTGTTTTAAACTGAATCTCCCCACAGCTTATCTTTGAGCTCTTCCAACTTTATTCACATTGTGTCATATGTACTGAATCATGAGCCAGATTGTACCCACTCTTCCCTCTCTGTGCATGTTCAACTTTGGAACATAATGAACCTTCTTTCTGGAATGTTTCCTCTGTATTCCTCTCTCCACTATAAAACTACTATCTCCTTTAAGTCTGTTCTCATTGTTTTTTTTAATTCAGTTCTATTTAGTCCAGTATTCTGTATCTTGCACAGAATCTGCCACAAAACTGATGGGGTTTCCCCAATCAGTTGGGATTTCTCTCTCCATTGACTTCCTGTAGCACTCGATTCATTCTGATTTATTATATTTATAATATAATTGATTATGTTTTAGTTTCATGTGTGCACAGAGGAAAAGGACTGTGTTTAATCCATCTTCATATTTTCTGTAATAGTTAGATCTTACTGGCTTTCTAGAAATACGTCCTTACTTTCTAAGTACACTCCACACATAGTTCACAATAATAGGTGTTTAAATTGCTGACTGAAGCAACATATGCTGCATCAGAGGAACTAATGGGAAGTGTCAGTTAAGTGGGTATAATAAATGCCCCAACAGTCTAGGAAAACACTTGCTTTTGTTGTCATGGTTAGAGAATGTTTCTGTCACCTTTAATGAGTATCTAGAGCATCTTACTTACATTTCCCACAATCTATCAATTGACTTACCAAAGACGTTTGGATCTAACTAGGTCGCACAATATGTTTTGCAAATCTCTTTTCTAAAAGGCATCAGTCTTACATTTAATATTTCTCAGTTCTTAAATGGTTCATCTCAGGACCACTATGTAATAAACTATTAAAGAAGGCTATGGTTTTGTTCAACTGCTAGCAATTTTCCTCTTCGTTTGCTTCCATAACAACCAACAACATGTAGCTTCCTAAACTCACTATGCTCTTCCTAGCTTATCGATAAACATGTTATTCTCTGTTTCGGGATTTTCCCTCTGTCGCGCCCGCCTCGCCAGCAAGGAAGACACGGCAACTGGAGTTCTTCTGACAGCGCTTTAATGGGGTTCCCTTTCTTCTTACATGTTGCGGAGACCCCGAACGGGGAAGCACACACGCTTTTAAGGCCTTGGCGGA
>CAUYPO010030490.1:0-15542 GCA_963574435.1 Cheirogaleus major | reverse complement strand
CCCCCCCCCCCCCCCCCCCCCCCCCCCCCCCCCCCCCCCCCCCCCCCCCCCCCCCCCCCCCCCCCCCCCCCCCCACTCCCTGCTGCCTCTGTGCCTCAGTTTCCTTCTGCAAAATGAGAGGGTTTCAATGGCTTCTAAAATTCGCTCCAGCTCTTGCAATCTCTGTGACTTCCTCCTCCAAACATACTCTTGTCACATTTGCTCAGGACACTGTGGAATGCCGCTTTCCCTGAGGCAGGCTTTTCCCAGATGCTCCTGGCTCTTACGGCAGCCTCCAGTCTCTCCTTGGCAGGACAGGGGAGAAACTCACCTAAAAGGTGAAACGGGGCAAGGAGAAGCCGAGGGACTGGGCCCTGTCTTCTTCATCCAAGGAGCTGGGTGCTTGCAGAAAGTATGGCTCATGTCTGCTCCCTGTCCCCGGTCAAGGGACCCAAGACCCTGCCCCGTGGGGTGAGGCCTGTGGTTTCCCACACTGGGTGAGGAAGTGAGCCTGCATTCGGGGGTTCTGAATCAAGACATCCAGTGTCGCCGACCCCCAGGTTCAGTAGGTCACTCAGTAACAAAGGTGACATTTTAATCTCCATGTGCCTTTCTTTCTCTCGTTGGTTCTAAATTCAGATGGGAACCAGGGGTGTTATTAAATGAACTCTCTAAACCCCCAGCAATAACCCTTGAGTTCCTGGCGTGACGGCAGACCTACCTCCTGGACTGAAATATTGCCAACCCTCTCTTTTTTGGCAAAGCCTTCGGGACTCTGCAAAACTCCTCCCTAGTCTGCAAGCCATCTGGAGCCCGTGGGAGCTTAGTTCAAGACGTTCTCAAGGAGACCTGGTTCTGGCAACAGCCCACGGTGTCTGTCAGACAGTTTCTTCCGCCAAGTGGGCGCTCAGGGGCCACAAACTGCACCTCCAAAGTGACTCGGGCTGAACCGTGTCTAGCCAGACGCGGAGCCGGGAGTCCCTTCAGTTAAATAATTTACGGGCCGCCTCTGGGTATGTAACCACGGCTCTGGCTAATGCGGGCTGACAGGTGATTTTATGCATCATTTAACTCTTTGCAGTGCTGAAGAATGCAACAAATATTAGATAATTGGAATAATTTCACATTTGTAAACGGCTTTTTTTCTCTAAGGAGCAAAATATTTCAAACATGAACCGTAAAAGATGCATGCATCTGGACAGCCCAGGGAGAACAGCAGAATCTGGTGTTTGTGACAGCAATGAATTGGACACACCTTCCCTTCCTCACCTCCCTCGGGGGAGGCCCTTAAAGATGCCCAAGGCCAGTGGGAGGCACCACCTGAGCTCTGCACCAAAGCAAATGCCCAGGAGCAGCGAGAGAAAGGAGAGTGAGACAGTGAGAGGAAAAAGAGAGAGAGAGGATGATATGACAAAAGAGAAGGACAGTCACCTTGACTCTGGAACCATGGTCTGAAAGGGACCTTGAAGCCCAGGTAAGGCAGCCCATGCTTGACACCGACTGGAGATGCAATGTGGCTTGGGGGCTGCCCTCCCAGGGCGATTGTCCCTAGTGCATATTTCACCACAGTCAACCTTCTATTAATGTAATAAAAACTTAGTTGGGGGATCCCATATTCCCAAAGCAGAGGCCATAAACAAACCCTTTAAGAATATAATCTGGTGGCCTGTGTTTACTCCCAGGTTATTAAATGACATCCTAATGCCTGGTCACTTCTCTAACAAACTGCTATACTCCCTAAGGAAAGTGTCCAAACTCCATGGGTAAATAGCCCAATTTCTCTGAAGAGTGGGGTGGTTTTAAGCCTGGTGATGATTCACAACCTTTGGCCAGTGCTGGGGTTATGGGAAAAGAACAGGTGGATGCACACCTCCTTCCTGAGTCTTCCTGGCCTCTGCTTTTGGCCAGGCAGCTTTCTCTCTGTGTCTAGCAGAACCCTGGGAGAGTCCCCTGCCTTGATCACATCTCTCTGCAGACCAGCCCTCCAGATGGGCTCAGCTGAAAGCCCTGGCTGGCCTGGGCCGGCAGCCCCATCTGCACTGTCGATGGTGAATTGATTAATTCAATTAATCACCCCACAGACCATTGGGCTCTGGAAAGAGCACAGAGAGACAGAAATGTGCATCTTGTCTAGGAAGATGAGGCACGCCTAAAACTTATAAAATGTTATCTCCGAAAAAAAAAAAAACCCTTGCAGGTATTTCGTTGAGAGTTGGGACAGGACCCTCAACACCTTCGTGTGTCCAGGAGTCCCTGGGTCCCAAGCGGGCCCTGCTGTGAGAAGGTTTGGAATTTGTTCTGACAAGCATGCAATATTAAGTTGAGACGTGGGCCCTGTGGATCGGAAATGAAATATCCTGCCGTTCACACAGATTGTAAAATCCCACTCAGCTGAGGTATATGAAAAGTTAATGCCATTGCAGAGAAATCAAACTCAGAGAGACACGTGGTAAAATCCTTGATTTTCCAACCTGCTGTGACCTCCCTGGCACGAGGGAAGGATGCAGATGCATTTTCAGGGTGCGGCTGCCCTAAGTTACTCAACACAGGTTCCCAAGGATTTCCTCTCCATTTACATCCACAGCTTATAGCTGGGGATGCAGCAAGGTACACCCCACGTTACAGATGCTCAGGAAAATCCTGGGCTTGGAAAATCCGCTCCTTTGAAGAAGTGTTGCTTCTTCTCTGGTACCGACCTAACACTCGCCAGACTCAGCGGGCGCTTAGTACACGCATTGAGGCCATTCATTGTCACGAACAAAGACTGACGACTGTGGGGAGAAGCGGACTGGAAGGTTTCAGACATCATCCTGGGTTGGGATCCCTGCGGCAGACCCTCACTCGTGGTGACTGCCGGCCTACTTAGAACCAGCTTAGTGACGGCCTATCGTGGCACTACTCAGCCTCTATAACCACATGAGCTAATTCCCATAATAAATCCTCTCATAAGACATATCCATTCTATTTCTCTGGTGCATATATAATTTACATCCTGTCCCTTCTGGAGACCGTGGACTAACACAGCGCCTCTGCGAGGTAGTTATTCCCAGTTTACAAGTGAGGCTATGGAACGGCACAGAAGTACCAAAGCATCTCCGGTGACAAATGCTAAGTGACAGTCAGGAGTGACAGAACCCAGGTATCTCAAGTCCAAGGCCAGTATGTAATTGTGCTTTGGAAGCTTTAGTCCTCTGAGTCTTATACTAGTTACGCCACGTACTGGTTAATACCTAATCTTGGCTCCGAATAAAAAGTGTTACTTTTACAACAGGGAGAGAAGCCTGCCCGGCTGGTGATGTACACTGCTCTCACTTTTACTTAATGACGCCTAAGGAGGCCAGATGTTTAAATCATTCAAGTATTACAAAGAAAATTAAAAACACAGCAAAGCACAGTAATGCACATTATTAAGTTGTAATAGTTAGATGCAGCTTATTTTAATTCTGGGGTAAAGAGGTGGAGGGCATTTGCTAAACAATGACATGCAATTGCCAGGCATTTTTCCATGATTATCTCATGTAGCTCTGGGAGGGGGGAATTATAACCGTCTCTGCCCCACAGAGAAGGAAACTGGTATGCAGTTCACTCTAGGTAACAAAGCTGGAGATGGCAGATGCGGGATTTGAATTGGGATCTAAATTAATCCAAACTCGATTAACTTTTGAATAGGTAATACATATACACAGTACAAAATCTAACAGTTAGAAAAAGGGGTACATTAAAAAGTACCTCTCATCACTGACCCTGGCTTTTCAAGTCCCTTCCCAAGAGGCATCTACTGCAATTAGGCAATTAGGTATACTTTCAGTGACATTTTATTCATATACAAGCATATGCTTTATATATTATTATTAATATTAATAATATTAATATATTATTATTGTCATTATTTTACAATAATGGTAGCAATGTTCTCAGAACTTTGTATTCTTAGAGATTGTATCCTTAATAGATACATGATTCCTTTGAATAAGATCAGACCTTTTTAAAAATACATTAATTAACATTTTTTGTAGAGATGGGGGTCTTGCGATGTTGCCCAGGCTGGTCTTGAACTCCTGGCCTCAAGCAGTCCTCCTACTGTGGTCTCTCAAAGTGCTGGGATTACAGATATGAGCCACTGCACCTGGCCAAGACCAGACCTTTGTGATAATGAGTCTATACTGACCATCGGCTGGTGGTTTGTAATGTTTTGCTCTCACAATGGGCAATATTCTTATATATACATCATTCACACAAGTGCTATGTAGGATAAAGTATCATTTTGGGTTTTTCATCAAGATTGAAGAATTTTATCAAATGCCTGTTCAGTTATCTGTAGAGATGATAAAGTGATTCTTAATTTTGGCAATATTTTATGAATTAAATTAATACAGATCTGGATTTTAGAATATTCTTATACTTTTAAGAATAAATCCCAGTTGGTCATAGTAAATTCTTGTATTTCTGAGCCCTTGGATTTGTTTGCTCATACTTTAATTAAGATTCTTTTGCATTGATATTCATAAATAAAATTGGTCTTTAGTTTGCTTTTTTGTGCTCTCTTTATCAAAATATGATTGATGTATGCGAGCTTCCTTAGAGGTTTGGTAGAAGTAATCTGTGAAACATCTGGGACTGATGTTTTCTTTGGAGTTGTTTGCTTTTTTCTCCACATTCTTTATTTCTTCTAATGCTAATTAGTTTCCTTAGATTTTTTTTCCCCCTCTCCACTAAGGGTCATGCTTGGTAATTTATATTTTCCTAGAAAATAATTTATTTGCATCCATCTTGGTTAGTTTACTGATGATTTATTTCTTTTTTCATAAAGAACTAACTGAAATTAAATTTTTTCTTTTATAAATTGGATCTCTTCAGTTGCATTTTCTAACCAGTTTCTGTTCGTGGAAAGGTTATTAGGAATAGTATTTTTGCACTCAATAAACCTAAATGAATTTCCTTATTGTTTATACCATTTTTTCCATTTTTTCTAATTTATTATTTTCTGCTTTATTATCATTAATATCTTATATTTTCCTGAGGTTAATTTTATTTTTCTTATTTCTTATTTCTTAAGTCTTCTTATAAGTAGAAGACTTAATGCATTTGTTTCATTTATTTTTTTGTTCATTAATTACTTATGTCCATGAATTTTCCTTTGACCAAATGCTTTAGCTGGTCCCACAGGATATGTAATGTGGTTATAATCATTATCATTAATTTTAAATATTTAATTTAAATTAATCAATAATCAATTTCAAATTGATTCCATTTTGACTGAGAGTGATTAAAGGACAATTATCTTTTCTGGGTCCTTATATGTTAGAAAAATTTTATCTATTGTCTTCCTATTTGAATAATTGTTTGGCTGTGCATAAAATTCCTAGGCCACATGGTTTTTTTTCTTTCACTGGGGCTTCATAGGCATTACTCACTTTTGTTTTAGAATGTTGCTACAAAGGCGGCTTAGGTTAGCCCGATTTATTTATTTTTTTAATTTTATCTTGTCTGGGTTATTTGGTATTCCTGCTGGGTTGACCAAATGAATCTTATTTCTAAAGTCTATTAACACTTTTATAATATACTATAATGTTGATGGTTCTTTAGCAAAATTTTCTGGACCATGGTAGATCCCTTTAAACTATAAATTCAAATCTTATTTACAGAAAATTATATGGAATTATATCTTTGACTGTTTATGTTTTATTTATTTAGTTCTCTTTTTCAGGGACATTTTATTATTATCTGTTTGGTCTTCCTTGTCACCCAAATATACCTTTTTTTCCCTAATACGTTTAAATTGTTATTTCCATTTTATTTCATTTGCTTTGATAATCCTGTCCTTCACATTCCTTATTCTATCTTCAGCTGTATCTACTATCTATTTTACTTTGTGCTGCTTCAAAATCATCTATCTTCATATCTGCGATGATTTTCCTCCTTCAGTTCTTTGGTGAGCTATATCAGTTTAGATTTCTTTTCCTCTCATTTCACTGTATTATTCCTGACCTCTTTATCTCTATTTTGAGCTCATTGGTGGTTTCTTTAAATTGTTCTGAGTTCATGACAACATTATTTTCTCATTTGTCTGTTGGAATCACCTCTAGTGAGCGTTCTGCATTTACCATTTGTTTTCTAGGTTTTTTTTCCTTCTCCTTTTATATTGCAATATCTTTGTAGTATCATGTAATGCATTATAGTATCCTGTGCTGGTTCTAATTTTTTTTGTTTGTTTTTATTGTTACTCTCCTTTGAATGTGGAAAATGCTTCTTGATCCAGGTATATGGAAGATGTTTTTGTGGGCGAGGAGTCAGTAAGTTGTGTGAGTTGGAAAAATTTGACCTTAACACAACAATGAGAACTAGAGTTAAAATAAACCAAATCAAGTATTGGACTTTGAGTCCTTAAGCATGTCAGGAAGTAGTTGGCTAGAATCATTAGGGAAAATAGCTCAGGTCTTTGACAATGGAAATAGAAAGTAGAGGCAAACATACATTTTCACCACTCATAAGCCCCTAAAGAATCTTCTCTAGGATGCAAAGTCATTGGCCTTTAAGAAAAAACCAGTTTAGTTATGGAAAGACACCGATGTTAGAGTAAGTTAATAAGAGACCATTATAGATGATTCCAGACAGAGAAAATTAGAATATTTTAACTTTAACCTCAATTGTTATACATTTCATAAAAGTTTCCTCAATCTGTAAGTCTTAAATAATTCTATTATTATTAGCAAAAATAATGCCACCAACTGAGTGCTGATTATGTGCCTTATCCTGTGCCGAATGCCCCCTAAATCTCTAAGACATGGAACAATTATACACCAGGAAGTGGAGACTTAGCAAGGTTAACTGGCTAGCTCAAGGTCACATAACCAGTAAGTGCTACAGCCAGCATTAGCATCCAGGTCTGCCGGCTCTTACGTCTTTTACTCTAATCACTGTAAGTGATCAGTTGCCTACTGTACACTATTATTTTAATGGACTTACACCCTAATTTTAAAAGCAACATCGACCTGAGTAACATATATATATATATATATATATATACATATATATATATATATATTCACTTTTTTCCCAATTATGTATACTCTATACCTAGGGACTAGCTTATACACTAGCAGCTATCAGATGGCCGGTTTGAACAACGTAGGCTTGCTGATTTGGCCATGTATTTGTCTATACAGAAAAAAGAAAAAAAGAAAAACAATCAATGACCTGAATACAGTAAGAGATTGTTATTTTTCCTGTGTAACAAGTGATCTAATAGCCAGCAGTCAAGGGCTAGGGCAACTGTTTGAGAATGTCATCAAGCAACTAGACTTCTTTCACTTTGCTGTGTCACCAACCTTCGCTGTGTTATTTCCTTCTCGTGCTTAGGAGGTGGCTGTTGTATGTCTAGAAAGTGAATCTTTTTTTCATGAAGGAAGAAGAGGGACGACAAAGGGTGAAGGGCAAAGAGGCTTTACCTGCTTGAGGGGAGGGAAGTTCTCCCCAGAGAGCTCTGTCTGCACATCAATGCACAGAACTGTGTCTGCCGGCTTCCCCGAGCCAGGCCATGGGAAGCTGGGATTTGAGGTCTGGCCTCTGTGGGTGCTTCCCAGCAGACGGGATAGAAGGGGACTGTGACAAGACTTAAGTGAGCCAGTCTGTTGGGTGTGACACACTGCCTGGGAAGAACTTACGTGTATGAATAAGTAGTGGAAGATCTTTATTCCTTCCCAGCTGTGTGGTCTTGGACTAGTTGCATGACCTCTCAGGGTCTTGGTTATTCATCTGAAAAAGCAGAGCTAAGATCTGCAGGGGCTGAGTGAGAATCTAATGATCCAATATTTATACATCACCTAACCCGGTGCCTGGCACATAAACATTAGTTCTTAAACATCACTACTAGATTCAGTAACATTCCAATCTGTCAAAACTCTTAATTATCTTAGGAGTAGCAAAAACTCTGGCTAAAACGAAAAGATTCACCACAGAAAGGTAAAAGGATTTATTTTGTCAACACTGAGTTACAATGTTCTCCAGGGCATCTATTATTGAGCTCACCTACAGGTTTCATGATTTATTCAATGTTTTGACTACTGACTAAACATTTAGCAGGTGCTATACTTCCAATTTACTGCCCGGAGCATTTAAAGAAAATACAACAAAAATCCCTCATACAATATTCCCTAGCTAAAAAGGAAAAAACTGGTATAAATGTTACTTCAAGTGTCTCCAACAGAAACACATTCTCATTTCCAGATTCTGTTATTTCTCTACCTTGGACTGAATTACCCAGCTTGGCTTCCCTGCTGTGTTAGCTGCATGTGGTGATTTACAATGGAGAAATTTCATCTTAGCCTTTGTTTCTAATCTCTCAAGCTGACATTTATATATGTTTTTGACTCTGGCCTTGCTTCAGGAAAAGTGAGTTTAATAAATTACTAAGGGCATCCAAATATGAACTTCCTATGTAAATAGCTCCTACCAAACAATAAACTGGCTATTGTTTGAAGAACAGCAAAGTGAGGAGAGAAGCGGTTTAAGACTGGAAGGGCACAGAGCTAAAAGCAGTGCTTTACACGATTTCTGTGATGTGTTTCCAAATATACTACGACAAGTTCTATGGAACTTCAAATGCACAGAATTTCTCATACGACGAATAAATTTTTTATAAGCCACCTTATCTCTCAGTTATATATAACTTGGAGGAAGTTGCCTCTGAGGAACCTTAAGGCAAGGCACAGTAAACCTAGTCCCTGTTTTCAATTTCCATAATTGGGAGTGACTTCTGCCTGCCTGTCTCAGCAGGAAGTGGCCAAGTTGGATGCTAGTGAATGCATTTTAAAAAGAAGAACAATATAGCAGAAAGGCAAAAATCTCTAAACTCAAGATTCAAGGACCTGGGTTCCAGCTTTATCTCTGCCACTTGCTACCTGTGTCACTATATAATATACACTGTTGCATGCTTTGCCCAAGAGGTGTTTCAACACACTTCATTCTCACTACCAGCAGGAAGGCTGGGGAAGCTACCCGCCCACTTTCTCAGCCTTTCATGTAGCTGAGGAACTTCCATAGTTCTGGCCAAGGAGACATAAGCAGAAGACTGTAAGCCAGTAGATGCCTGAGAAAGTGTAACTTTTCTGAGAAAAGGAAACAATATGTCTGATACTGTTCCTTCCCACATTTCCTCTTCTCTTGACCATGGTTGTGATGCCTGGAACCAAAGCAGCCATTTTGTGACCATGAAGGAAATGCCAAAAGAACAGCAGATAGGAGCCATGATATAGGTGGGCTGCCTAACCCCTGAGAGGGTGGTCTGCCTCCAAACCTGTTGTTAGGAGGACCCCCTCCCCACCCCTCCTTCTCATCCAATACAGACACTATAAGTCAAGCTTTCTGTTGCCTGGAGCCAAGACATTCTCATCAAACACAATAACTATGGATGGCTAATTTATATCTTCCTCTATAAAATGAAGAAACAAGTACTACATCTAAATTCACAGATACTGTGAATCCTGAATAAAATAATGCATAACAAAATATTTTGTTAATTATGAAGTTCAGAGACAAGGGACCCAAGACCATAGAAAATGTTTGTTTGGTTTAGTTAGTGGAAATGGCTGAAAAAAGTATATGAGGTGATTTTACAACCAACCTTCCTCAATTGTGCTTAGACAGGTGTTGGCAAAATAATATCCTTTGTGAAGTGCAAGCTTTTATCTTCTTCTAATGCCTTCACTTGCCTTTTTCCCTTTTACTTTGCCTCAGATTATCTTCTCATCCTTACTCCGCACCTTAACACACTTACGTTCCAGCCACTTCTCATGCATCATGATGCTGTTAATCCTTTATTTTCTTGGGTTGTCTTTGAAAGAACTTGAGAAATATAGACAGAGGAATGGGGGGTATGTGTAGATCCCACCATGTGGCTCCCTGATTTCAGGGGCAAAAGAGAAGAAGTAGTTTAACCATTAGGAAGGAATCATCCTAAGAAGTTTGCTAGAGAAATTGCAGCAGGAAGTTCAAGAGTAAACCCAATTCTCCTTAGGCAGAGCTAGAATTTCAACTGAAGTTGCTACAGTTCCAAGGTCATTCCAACTGCAAGGTCATTCTGTGTTAGTGCCATATTGCCTTAGAAAGCACAGCTGAACTCTGCAAATGTCTGGAAAGCAGGAATGTGGGGTTTCAAAAAAGCAAAGTCTCCAAAGCCAAAGAATATTAGTAGCATTAAAGTGATTGTGAGGCTATTTAGGCTCCTTTGCTTTATATGAGAAAGGCATTATGAAAAGGATTGGAGAGTAACACCCCCGCTGCTAGGTCTTCCAGCTGCCATCTATGGAATGGCTACTTACGTGTCTGGCTCTCTTCTAAGCCCTTAGACACTGGATCCTCACAATCACCTTTTACTGCAGGTATATAATTCATTATTCCTGCTGACATATGAGGAAATGCTGTCTAAACATTTCAGAGTTTTGCAGACACCTTGACATCTGTGGTTTTACTTTACCCACGCTGCCATGCTGTAGGTTGGCTGGGGCAGGGATCATTAGCTCCATGTGACAAATAAGAAATGAATTCCCAGAAAGCTTCAGATATTTGCATAAAGAAACACATTAAGTTAGTGGCAGGGCTAAAATCAGAGCCTGGCTCTTTCATCTTGGATTCTTCTCCTACTAAAACACAAAGATGAAAAGCAAAGACAAGCAAACACACAACAACATCACTGCCCACTTTATAGCTTTCTTCGCTAGTGTTTTGACAAAATGATGAGTGATAATAGAGCTGCATGAGAATTTATCCCAGAGTTTTCAATATGAGCATTCACCTCAAAGCTATGGAACAATATTTGCAAGGGAAAATGAGTGCTGGATACCAAGAAAAGATTTACTAGCCAATCGAAAGCAACTCTACTAGTTTGTGTAGATGCCTAATACTGAACACCAGAGTATACACCCCCCTGCAGAGTCTGCAGGAAGCTATCCTTGTTCAGGGTGAGTAAAGTGAACCTAGTAACTTCAGGCTGCCCGCAGGAGCTGATGCCCTTTTATGGGCAACACACGTTGCCCAAGAACAGTTGCTGCTTTTTTCAATTACTCGAAATTCTAGGGCAGGAGTTTTCTGCTGGAGCCTCTTCAGATTGCTGCCTAGAGAAAATGAAGAAATCGATCTTGACCCTCATAATCTTTTGATTTAGCAAGAGAGCTGGGAGCAGAACTCTTTGCAATTTCCTATTGCATCGCTGGAGGTCATTCTTCCTTTTCCCATGAGAAGTGATAACTCCAGTTGCCACAGCTCTAAATCCAAACCTCAATTTTGCATGCAAATTATCTGTGTATATCAACGATCATAATAAAACCCAGCAGAGGTCTTTTCTAGTGACAATAATGGAGCACTTTGAAGATGTGGCATATTCCAGAGATGCTTTTCATCATCATCATTAGAAACAAAGAGGAAAAGGAAAGAGACAAACCACATGAACAATACAAGGGAAATTGCCAGATCGCCAGGAAATGTCTATCCTGGGCTTGGCTGTAATAAGTTTAGGCTGGATTCATTTGAGTGAGGAAAATGGAACAGCTACAATAACATTTTCTCCCCTATTAAAAAAAAAAAGGCTCTCTTGACCTTCAGCAGCGGGATTATCCCACTTTGATGTGAGTGCATTAAACATTAACAATCTTACCATGTTACTCTCCCAGGCCAAATCTTATTAGCATTTAGTTCTGACATTGGTTCTTGCTGGTGAATTATTTAAAAAATGTAAGAGTCTGAGGTTTTGTGATAAAAATCACATAGTCACATAATGGAGGTTATTAAAGGCCTTTGAAGATTTGAAATAGGCAGAACCGGTAGTACATGAGGCTCTTAGTCTCTGTTTTGCTTTCATTAAAATATTTTGTGGAGCAAAGGGTTGTTCCTTTTGTGGTATGATTCTGAGCAAGGCTCAAAAAACTTTAGGTACATTGTCCCTTGTAGGAGGTGAGGACTAAAAAGACAGTTTTCTCTTCTCTCTACATTCCTTAGCTGGAGTGATCACAAAGATCACTCCTTTACTTTCTAGATAATTCTAAGAACAAAGTTGCCTGGTGGCTGGAACATAGCAGGATCGGGTTTCCTTATTTTGTCAAGAATACCTGTTTCAATTAGTGGGTACTGGGAAGTAGGTATGTGATTGTCTTTCTCTAACATTATCCTGGTACCTGTGCATTCTGAATTCTCAAATATGATTTCTGACTATTATGGGAGAAGCCAGACTCAGGGGAGTCCCTGGAAGGGTCTGGATTGTTAACATTCCCTGAAGCAGCAGCCTGTGTCTTGCAAAGGCTCAGGGGAGGCTGGCTGTGGACAGAGCTCTATGTGTGTAAATTATGAATACGAACACGAAGGTGGACAGGTGACCCCACGGTGTGACTCGAGCCTTCTCTGCAGAATCCACAAGAAGAGCGTCTGCCTTCAGAAAGGGCACCCCATGCAAATTACTCGCTAAATTGTATCTTGTCAAGACTTGGTTGAATAAGAAGTAGGAAAATGGAGAGAGTCAGTTTCTTTTCTTCTGATGCATGTCCCCGGTAGCTAAGCTAACAACACACATTAGCCTCATTCCTCCTGACTGAATAGAAAGTAAAGAAAACCACTCTAAGAACTGGGCAGTGGAAGCATTGGAGTAAAGGTCAAAAGCCTGGGAATCAGCCTACTCCAGAAAGACAAAGCTCAGTATTTCATACCCAGGGGGGTCTCTAAAAATGAACAGTTTAAGCTTTTGCTTCCTAGAAAACAGAGGAGAGAAACAAACCCTCCCTGAGACTGGCTGCTGCGGCTGCTGCCACATCCCTGGTGCCAGGCATCTTTCAAGACCCCTGGCAGCCTCCGAGCAGCAGTCCCAGACCCCCGCTAGATCCTGCACCTGGCCCTGCTCAGCGGTGCACAAGGGCCTTGGGAACACCAGGGTGACAAAGGTGCTGAAGGGTCATCAATAATGAATGACCAACATGCCGAGAAGAGCTGGCAGAGAGGGAAGAATTGGGAGGCAGAAGGAAGAGAGAAGCTGTCCTCTCGAAGAACTGACACAGGCAGGTGGCATCCACAAAACTCAGTGGATATCATTGTTGAGGGCAAAGGAGGAAAGAAAGGAATGGAATGCAGATAGTGCCTTAAAACCTAGGCTGGGATGCACTAACAGCCACAGTACCCAGAATATGTCTCTAATTAAAAGACATTCTTTGAGTTTAAAACTGATAATGTAAGTTTGGCCAATCACAGGAATGATAATGCAGGTGACCTGTGATTGTCAGTTCCCTCCTCCTTGGGCTATGGCCAGAGCTTTGAGGGACCAGTCTGTTGCCATAATCACCAGTGATTTTTTTCCACAGCATGAAAAAAATAACCTCTTCAAAAGAGCATATAGCTTAAAAGGATTTGCTACTGTTTTCAGTGTTGTGTGCTCGCAAATGCATGAATTAATAATGGAACCATATTTACCAAGTAAGCAAAACAAAGTTCACAATATCGCCTGAGGACTGGGTTAAGGGAAGTTTTCTAAATCAAATGCAAATATACAAACTACCAACTTCAATCATACTGAAAAATTAGAAAAGCCCATAGTGGCCATCAGTTCATGAGGCATCTCCTGATGAGACACAAGTATATGTACTCATTCACTTAGCCATTTAGTCATTCATGCATCGAACGTGCCAACCAGTGTGCTAGGTTTCAGGGTGCTGGATTTGTAACCATGATTACAAATCATGGTTCCTGGCCTGGATACAGTGTCCTCCTATTATGGCTTGTAACCAGAAGAGGTGAGAGTTCCCGCACTCACTGCCCTGTGCTGCATCCTCACTCTGGCCCCTGAGGATGTTGGCAGGAGGTGGGGGCAGGCTGATGGATGACAGGCTCGCCTGAACAGCTCTCGCTCTGCACCGAACCTTTCTGTGTAGATTTGCAAGGGTGTGAGGGTGACAGTGAACACATAACAGAATATACGGAGAAGCTAAAATTAGGAATTTTAAATCAAGGGGACATTCCACACTAGATAAAACCAATTGCACATTACAAAGAAACCAAACGCTGATACTAAAGTTGCTCGCTCTATTATCCCTGTTGAGAGAGGCTTTTTAGAGAAAAAGATTCTGAAGTTAAGTGTAAAAGGCATGAAATGACTTGATGATTTTTATTATTTTGTCTAGATTTAGAGAACTGATCGAGGTTCAAAGGTTCCAAGCTCACTGGCTGCAAGTGGCTCTTTCCTTTCTGTATCAGCCCCTCTATCACAATTTAAAGGTAAATGCTTCCCCCCCCCTTTTTGGCTAGTACTGAATATGAATATGTAAATGTGTATCTTTTATCATCTGGCCTTACATTTATTACTCATGGCTAAGTACTCTGTATGAGAATCCTGCATTTTATGTGAGCAGATGTTTACTTAGAGTTTGAGTAGATTTGAACAGATCTTCATATTAATTAATCTATTTATAATTAATCAAGCAGCACTGTGCTGAGTATTTGCTATGGGCAAGGCAGAATTGTGAGTATGACTGTATGACTCATCAAAGACTCTGCCTTCTCTGAGCTTATGGAATTTTAAGGGACCACATAAGACAAGTATACAAATAACTCTAAAACAGGATAAAAAGTAGGAATGGACACAAGCGAGGAAAATATGAAGTTCAGAGGAGGCAAAGACAACTTCTGTTTGAGATGATCAGAATGGGCTTTGCAAGAAGGTAGATTTGAGTCCTGAATGACAGCCAGATTTGCTATATCCTAGTGCTCATAACACAGTGGATATCCGATTAATACTTGGTGTGGGGAGACCACAGGAGCATTCCTGTTAAGTTGAGAATAAGATAAAGACATCCTTTATCCTTTATTCAACATTGTTCTGCAGGCCAACCCAAAACAGACAAAGGAAACATATGGGGACTATAAAAACTGAAAGTGAGAAGTAAAATCATCATATTTAGAGATGATATGACTGCATACCTAGATAACTATTATAATAATAAAAATTATTAATAATTAGCAGACTGTGGGAAGTTCATATCTAAAAATCACCAGTACTAATATTTATAAATTACAGCTAGTTAGAAAATTTCAAAGGAAGAAAAGACTACTGTTTAAACACCTAGACATAAATGTAATGAGACATGAAAGATCTGTATAAAGTAAACTTCAAAACACTATTCACGAGCAGAAACATCTTTAAAGAAATAACATGCTTATCACATTCTTTGATTGGAAAAGTCGGCATCTTAAAGATTCAATTCTCCTTAATTTAGTATATACATTTTCAATAATCCAAAAACAACGATAGAATTTTTTTCATGGAGTCGTAGACAAGATGATTTTAAAGCTCATTGGGAAAACAAAATAAGCAAAAATAAGGAAAAGAAGGCAAATATAGAAATAACAGATATTAAAACATCTTAAATATTTAATAATTAAAACATTCTTGTTTTAGTGCATGAAGAGACAGATACCATGTTTCCCCGAAAAAAAGACCTACCCATAAAATAAGCCCTAGCAGGATTTCTAAGCATTTGCACAATATAAGCCCTACCCCGAAAATAAGACCTAGTGATGGGCGTGGCTACGCA
>CAUYPO010030489.1:0-89603 GCA_963574435.1 Cheirogaleus major | reverse complement strand
CTGCCTCAGCCTCCCAAGTAGCTGGGACTACAGGCATGCGCCACCATGCCCAGCTAATTTTTTCTATATATTTTTAGTTGGCCAATTAATTTCTTTCTATTTTTAGTAGAGACGGGGTCTCACTCTTGGTCAGGCTGGTTTTTTTGAACTCCTGACCTTGAGCTATCCACCCGCCTCGGCCTCCCAGAGTGCTAGGATTACAGGCGTGAGCCACCGCGCCCGGCCGAATGTGGGCTTCTGACTCCCACCAGCACGCTGGGCCTACCCAGGGGTGTGTGGGGCCAGCAGAGGGTTGGCGGTCACCAGACTGATGTGGCCTCAGGCAGACGCCGAGAGCTGAGGCTGGGCTGGGGCCCTGGGGCGGGCATGCTGAGGAGCAGGGGTGGGAGAGATGCCCCTCTTCGGTTCCCGGGCTGCCTCAGTACACCTTGTGCCTCGTTAGGAGGTAATTCTGCTGGCTTCGAGGTTACCCTTTTAATTAAGCTAATTAATTAGTGCCTTTAATGAAGCAGATTAACCAGGCTGGGCTCCGTAAACGGGGGCTGTCGCAGCCCACGGTTTCCCGCAGGTCTGCATTTAGAGGCCTCCCTCCAGTGGTTCTGAGGCACCGAGTTAGGCTGGGCCAGGGATGCCTGTGTCCCTCACGGGAGTGTGGCCAGGACCAGGCCTGGGTGAGGGAGGCGAGGCTGGTCTCAGGCTACGGGGATAACCCTGGACCCAGACGCCTCAGCTCAACCAGGCCAGAGCTGGAGCAGCAAGCAGGAGGGATGCTGGACCCCACTCTGGGCACCTACAGGGGATAGTTGGCTCTGTGGGATCCTCAGCAGGTATGACTGCCTGGGGGAAGGGGCATGGCGGAGCTGGAGCCCCTACTTTCTCCTCTTGCCCTCCCTCTCTGGGGTTGCTAGCAGGGCCCTGGCTCCTTCTGCCTACCTGCAGATGGGGAAGGGGTCTGCTCAAGATCACCCAGGAGCTAGCGGCCGGGCTGAGATGCAAGGCCATGTCCCAGGTGTTCCTTCCATGCCATCCCGCCCACCACCTCTCCTGGCCCATAGTCGGCGTCCCCATCACATCCCTGTGTGTGGAGCGGCTTCTGTGCACTGGGTACCGGGCTGCGTCCGCCCCAGGATCCTGAGAAATTGCTGACTCCTCTCTCCAGCCTGGTTCAGAAAGGGAGGCCCTGGCCCTGGGGGCAGGAAGCCTGCGGATGGGGACAAGGAGCCCCTGGGTCCTCCTGCCAAGCAGGAGCGGGGTGCCCTGCAGCACCAGGGCAGGGAGGGAGAGCCAGGGCAGAAGGAGCAGCCCCCTCCCCCCATCACAGCCGCTCCAGGACCGGCTCAGCCACAGCAGATACAGTTGGCTCAAGCCACAACGGACGACGGACGACAACGACGGGAGATTTAGGTTAGAGGAGGAACCACCTGACAACGGGGTTATTAACAAGTTTACGGGGCCCGCTTCCGCAGGAGACTGAGTGCTCTCGGCAGCGAGCCTGATCCCCTTCGAGCTCTTCGGAAAATGCGCTGCTCCATAAATCCAGGGTCGTGTTTCCAGTAAATATCAACAAAGTGGGCGCTAGGCTCCCTGCAAGATGCCCTCGGCAGTCCTCACCCCTTTCATCTCCTCTGTGCCCGGAGGTGCCTGGGAGGGTGCAGGCTGGCAGGCAGCCAGCAGGCCCCAGGCTGGCCCGTGTGCCAGGGCATGCCGTGGTTCCCAGTCCTCAGTTTCCTCATCTGTTACAGGGTGGAGTGCTTCCTAGAGAGAGAGAGAACCTCACCTCTCAGAGAAGTCAGAATTTCCCTGTCTTGCTGCCAAACCGACAGGCTTTCTTGCTCCTGCCTGTACCTACCTGGGCAGCCCCTTCCTGCCTACATGGGGCCTCCCTTGTCACTCATCCTGTCTCCTTGGGGGCCACCCCTCCCGGGGTGGTACTTTCCAGCCAGCTTTTAAGGGCATTTTAGTGTCTCCCATTAAAAATACCCCCAACCTCTCTGTCCGTTTTATCTTCACTATGGAATCTCTCAGACTGGTTCACAGCTCTCCCACTTGCCCTGCCCTATCTGGCCTTTTCCTTTTGTTCTCATGCTGACAGCCCTTCTTCCAGGAAGCCTTCCGTGCTTCCCCCAGCCTGGTCCAGAAGTTGACTGTCATCAGTGCCAACCCGTATGTCCTGGGAGTGGCCCTGGGCCTTAGTCGTCCCCAGATCTGTCGTGCCCAGCACAAGGCTTGGCATGGAGCCCACCTAGACAAGGTGTTCCTCAGGAGTGGGAGCAGGGGTGAGGGGCAGCCGGTAGCTTTGCCTCTGATTTACCTAGAGAGAAACGCTGTGGGGTGGGCGGGAGGCAGGAACAAACGCCATCGTTGTACTCAGAGACACATCTTTAAATACCAGCTGGAAGCAGCCCAGTTTCTGGGTGGGTGGATTTGCCCTTCATTCGCAGGAACCACAGGAGGAGCTGGTGGCTGGGGTGTGGGCAGCTGCTGGGGCTCAGGGTTTTGCCTGTCCCCATCCCACTAGGGCTAAAGGGGAGCTGGGGAACCTCTCACCGGTGTCCTTTCTGAGCACTCAGCACAACATGACATTCTCTATCTGTCCCCGGTCTGTCCCTCCATGAGGCAGTGAGCTCTGCAGGGGCAGGGGCGTCATCTCTCTAGCTTCTATTCCCCAGGCCTGCATGTTAGACAAACAATAAATACCGACGGATGGAGGGATGGATGGACAGATGGACAGATGATGTGCTGCGGGACGGAGTGCCAGGTGGATTCCTTGCTCTTCTGCATTGCCTGTTTCCCCCGTCGCACAGAGAACACTGGTGAGGCTCAGCCTCCTTCTCGGTGTGGTTCTCAGCACCAGGCCTGGCCCGTGGCTCTCGGGTGTGGCACTCGGGTGTGATAGCCCCTCCAGGGCTATGTAGTAGGCTATCCATTCCATGGCAGGCAGAGCACAGCAGGGTGGGGACAGAGGCCACGCTGGCTCCTGCTGGCAGCTGAGTGAGCACTCAGGGAGCTCCTGTAGGGACACACTGTCAGGCCTTGGGCCTCCCGTCCACAGAAGGGGCACACAGTGTGTCCTTGAGGTGGGCCAGGGTTGCAGAGGAATGTATTAAGGCAAGGAAAGGAAGGAAGAAAGGAAGCTCAGGAGTCTGCACCCCCCAGCAGCGTGGAGCCAAGGCAGTTGGGACCCCAGCCCACTTGCTCCTAGTCTTCTGGGCCATCCAGGCAAAAATCCTGGATGCTTTCCCTGTTTGGCTTCCCAGGAGGAGCTGAGGGAGCTGGACTTCAGCCCGGCTCCAGGATCCCCGCCACAGTCCCCCTACCTCCTGCTCCCCCCGCCCCAGGCTCTGCTTCAGTGCCAGAAGGAACAGGTCCCCCCTGCTCGTGGAAATTCACACCCACCGCCCAACCAAGCTGCTGGTGGGGAGGAGGGGGAGCAGCTGCGGGAACAGGAGGCTCTACTAGAGAGCAGACGGACGGAGAGACGGAGCCCAGGTCTCCATCTGCAGGCAACAGCTGGGGGCCAGGTGGGCAGGAGCCCCCCACCCCAGCCCAAACCTCACACCCTAGAGGCCTGGGGCCAAGGTGGCAAGTCCTGAGTCTGGGTGGCCGCAGCCAGGGCTGGTTGTGATGGAGACACAGGGCCAAACGGTCACAGGCGAGAGGGGCTACTGACTGGGGATAGCTGAGAACCAGCGGGGGTGTGAGGTCAATCCTGGGGTCTCCGTGGGGTGAGGTAGTATGAACCCTGAGTTGAAGTAAAGGGTCTGACTAGTGGAGGGCCTGTCCCGACCCCTGGTAAGACCCCCATCTTGTCTTATAAATCTTGTTTGTACCCCAGACTCAAAGCGCCAGGACAGCCCCCTTCTTCCCCCAGCATCCCTGGCCAGCCCAAACCTGCCCTGGCCTTCCTTTTAGCCCCTGCTCTGGTGTCGCACCCCCTCCCCAGGAAGCCTGTCCTGGCCACCCAGGCTCCCGGGCCTTCCTGCAGGCCAGTCTGCCCCGCACCAGTTATCACTACACACGGCTTCTCGTGAGCTCACCTGGCTCCCTTAGTGCTTGGTGGCCCTGGGTGGCCCCTGCACTCCGGGGCTCAGCCAACCCCTAGCTTATATGGTTGGGAGAAAAGGCCGGTGTGAGGTCTCTGCGGCAAGCTTGGCTGTGGGCTGAACTTGAAGGGTGGCAGCCCACTGCCAGTTCCCCCCTGCAGAATGAGAGCGGGGGTCCCTCTGCTCAGGCTAGAGACATGGGGGACCCCTTGTCTGCCCTGTGCATGCTCAGCTCCTGCTTGGTGGGCAGTTTCACCTGCCAAGCCGGAATTAAAATCTCATGGGGAGACCCACACGGTGCCAGGTTCATGCCAGTTCCAAGGACAGAGAGGACCCAGACCCAGTCCCTGCCCTCGGGAAGCCTGGCCAGTGAGGGGCCTGGCACGGAGGCACCAATGCTCTCAGGCCCAACAGGCAAACGGCCCTTCTTACAGATGAGACATCCCGAGGCCACCTGCTGGTGACCCCATGGAGGTCAAGGTCAGGAGAGGGGGCTGCAGGGTCCCCAGGTCTCTGCTCTTCCCCTCTGTCTGTCCACAGACCTCAGGGAGACCTTCTCACACATGGGTACCTGACGAGGCCCAGGGGGAGGAAAGGGACGGTCATTTGTTGAGCACTTACTCTGCTCAGCGCTGTGCACGTTCACGAGCTCAGTTAATTCTTACCACAGCCCTGTAAGCTGGTGGCGCCCCCCACCCCCATACAGATGTGGAAACCGAGGCGTGAACTGGTAAAGTCATAGGATCTGAACTCAGGTGGGTCCAACCCCAAAGCCAGTTCTCCTTCCACCATGCCACCCACTCCTGGGCTGTGGCTCCCACGACAGCACTTCCTGTTGCCTCCCCACCTCCTGTCTGGAAGGGTAGCCCAGCCCCACCCTGGGCTCAGCCTCCTGGGACAGCTGTCCCTCCATCTGTGGGCCACCTAACAACACATAGTATAATCTTGCGACACTGGGCTGCGTTGTGTACAATTGCAAACCCATTACGGTTCCATTTCCCTAACATATGACACCCTATTGCAGCCCCCAGTGACTGCATGTCTGAGAGAGAAGGGGGAGTGTTGTCCACCCACGAAATAGTGAATCCTTTCTTTCCGAGGCTGGTAGAGAGGGCCGGGGCCTCTGAGCAGGATAACCTGCTCCTGCCCCCAGGGACCTCTGAGAGGGGGCAGTTGGGGACCACTGTGGGCTCTACTGTGTGTGCCTCACTGCCTGAAGGGTTAGGGTTAGGGTTAGTGTAGGAGAAGAGGCAGCCCAAGTAGGGCCCGGGCCTGGACAGACACCTGCAGGTAAGGAGGGCTCCCTGTACGCCAGGCCTGACAAGGGGGCACCTGCAGCTGCACACCTGGGTGGACCCAGTGGGTATGAGGCCAGGCCTGGGGATGCTGTGAGGACACTGGGGAGGGGCGCAGAGGGGCTGGCAGCTGCCGGGTGCAGCGGACACAGCCCTGTAATTGGGCAGCCTGTTCTCAGATAAGGCCCATGACACTGAACAGCTCCCCGCTCCACTCCGGCTGCGGCTGCTCATTTCCTGCTCCTTGGACGGCGATGCCAATTACCTCGCCTCCTGCTCGCCAGAGGCGGCTTCTGGGGTGGCTAGACAATTTCTCTGTCATCGGCCGGGGCCTGGATCCTCTCTGGAGGGCGGGAGGGCGTGGAAAAGGCAGCTGGGTGGGGGCAGGGGTAGGACCAGTGATGGGGCGGGTCCCATCCTCTGGGCTGGGCCACACTGGGCACAGCCCCAGGTGGGGGTGAGTGACACATGGACCTAGGCCACCCTGGAAGGGCCCCATTTTCCTCCCGCCCCCACCCCGCAGACAGGTTCACTGTGTGCTGAATGGGCTGCGAACAGAACCAGCCGATGCCCACTCTGGGTCTTCTGTAGCTTTCCTGGCTTGTTGCCCTCCCCTGCCCTCCTCCCGGCACCCCTCCCCTGGCGGAGCTTTGCACTCAGCAGGCCTGAGCCCTTGGGACTTGCTGCCTCATCTGTAGACGGGTGATGGAGGCAGGACCTCACAGCTTGGGCATCGGGACTGGCAGGATGAGATGTCTGAGCGCCCAGATAGTCCCATGCAGAGGACGCACTCCTGCTCTAGCGCGCGACGCTGAAATTCTGCTTGTTGGACGGAATGAGGACGGGCACCCATTTTGCGCTGGAGAAAACTGAGGCTCACAGGGGTTTGGCCAGTACTGAAAGGAGGGAATAGCCCCTGGCTCTTCTCCTCTTCTGCGACTCCCCCCAGGACTTGGGGAAGAGGGGGAGGAGTGGCCTGTCAGAAAGGGGCAGGCTGGCTCCAGACTCCTCCTGCACAAAGGGGGACATGGGAGAAGCAGGTAAGAGGTGCCGCCCTGTGAACAGGGGTCTTGCAGGTTCCAGCTCCACAGGGGGGGATGTGTCCAGACACTGACCTGGACAGCGTTGCACGCCCATCACAAGAGGCGAGCGGCCGACAGGCTGTCCTGCTAGCTATAGGGTGGGTGGTAGGAGGTGGCCCCGGGGAGGAGGCTGGACAGTGAAGGATGGGCCATTCTGAGGGGCCATCCCAGGCCCCTATGTGCGCAGGGGTTCCTGCAGCCATCACTGCCTGCAAAGAACTTCCACCCTTCTTTAGGGAACTGTTAACACAGAGTCTGTGGGCAAGGAAGTGTCTGTGCCTCCCTAGGTTAAAGGGGGCCTGGACTCTGGGATGGGCCATGGGCCAGAAGGGCCCAACCCTGCAGTGGTTAGAAATTGAGGACTGGCCCAGAGAGGGGCAGATCACTCAGCCACTCCCAGCAGAGTCAAACCCAGGCTTAGCCCTCCAAGTCTGGGGTCTATTCCCTCTTCAGTGTCTCAGATACTCCTCACTTTGAGGAGTTGGGGGGGGGGAGTGTGACCCTGAGAGGCCTTCCCCTAGGTGCTGAGTGGGTGCCACTGATCCAATAGGGGAGGAAGCGGGAAGTCCCCGGGGGGCAAAGCGGTGCCTGTGACCAGGGCAGCGCTTGGGTGCTGGGGGTGGGGAGAGGTCGGGCGGGAAAGGCGGGAAGGGCGTGCACACCGGGAGGGGCCCCCTCCCACTCAGCTGGGGGGAACGGGCGAACAACTCCCGAAGGGGCAACTAACAGACCAATTAAGCTGCCAATAAAAAATTTAATCAAGTAATAATGCACCTTACTTTGTTTAATTAGTGTTCTGTCAAGTAAATGAATATTTAAGGCGCGGGCGGTGGTGCCAGCATCTGCCCAGCGGGCAGAGAGGCCGGGCCCACATTTCAATCGGCCTGACAGCTCCCCACGCGGGTATCGATCGCTGCCCGAAGGCCCCAGAGTGGCGGGAGCGGCGTGGGGCTCCCCATCCACCCGCAGGCCTACCCTGGACGGCCCTGTCCCTGTCTGGGCCTCAGTTTCTTCGCCTGTAAAATGGGGGGTGGGCCGAAGTCCAGGAGCACTCCAACGTTTTTGCCGGTGCTAGAGAGACCTCGGGCTGGTTTGTTCTGGAACCCTGGAGTCCCAGGCAGTGCTGAGGCATTTGGGGCCTGGGGGCGGTCGGTGCTGCCCGCCTCCCCAAGTCCATGTCCTCACAGACGCCTGCAGCTCTCTGGCTCCAAGGTCAGAGCTGTGTGTGTTGCGAGAGGCGCCTGGGGAAGACCCTAGCCCTGGAGACGCTGGGCAGCGGCCTTCCCTGCCCTAGTCCGAGGACGGGAACCGGGGGAACCGGGTTCTCCCCCGGCTGCGTGACCTGGGGCAAGGCCTGTCTGGGCCGCGTTGTACCCCGTTCATTCGTGCATTCATTCAGCAACTTGAGGACTGTGCTCTGTGCTGAGACCAGTGTGTTATCCCCGAAAAATGAGGGAGGCCCAGTCGTGCCAAGGCCGGCGGGTGGGGGCGGCGGCCAAAGCCCTGCAGGCCGGGCTGTGGGCCCCGCCCCGTGAGGCTCGTTTGCATATTCATGAGCTGGGCGGGCATGCGCACAGCGGCTGGGCCGGGCTCGCCGGCGCTGGCGACCGGGCTCGCTGGCGGCGTCTGCCCTCCCCAACCCGCATCCTCTACCGCGGCCGCCTCCTCCCTTTCCTTCATGGAAAGGCTAGGCGTCTCTCCTCCCCACCCCCAACCACCTGAGAGCCTCGCGCTGTAAGGACTTTGGTAATTATTTGTTTCAGTTGAGCTGTTTTCAGTCTAGGCTAGGCTGAGTCTTGTAATGAGTATGGATTTGCCAGTAAATAAGTCCCCCGCTTCTAACCCCTGTAATAAATGCATTTGGAGTAATCTGGCGATCACGCGGTGTAATTGCTGGCTGTCAGGGCAGATGGATGCTCCGCGCGCTGACTTTGCCGCCGTCTGCCCTTCCTTCACGCTGCGCCTCCGCCCCCGGCCCCCAGCCTGGAGGCGAGGGCCCTCGACGAGGGCACAGGAGTGGGCCTGGCCCGCTCGGACCCCAGTCCAGCCTTCCGGAGCCTTGGTGGTCGCTCCTGTGCTCGACGGCAAGGGCTTTCCATGTCACCTGCCTCTGACCCTGCCGTGCCCCAAGGCAGCCCCTGAGCAGCTCCACACTGATCACCTGGGCCTTGTTCACAGTGCAGGGTCCTGGGCACCACAGCGACTTACCGGATTGGGTTATAGGTCAGGGTCATGGACACCATCCCCCACTTGCTGGGTGTAGCTGGAGTCCAGAATCTGCATTTTAAAACACCTCCCTCTGGCCCCAAGTTAGGCAGCCAGAGCACTTTTGGGAGCATCAAGTTCCAACTTTAATTTTTAGAGGAGTAAATGAGACACTCTTGAAGTTGGCCACGCTCCCACCCCTGGACCCCAACACACTTCCACTTGCTTCCAGTGGCTACTTTTCCAAACAGATCCTGCCCTGAGACTTTGTCCAAGCCCGGCCTGGAATGCTTTTGTTCCTTATCTGTCTGGAGGATGTCCTCTCTCCTCCATGATGCCTTCCTGGACTCCCTGGATTTCCCTGGCTGGGCATCACAGTTGTCTTCTTACACGGGGTCTGATCCTGCCACACTATGAGAGCTGCACCTCCCCTTTGCTTCTTTGAGCAGCCCCTGTGCCTTGCACACAGTAAGTGCTCAATAGACATGAAGGCCATGAATCAATGCGCAAGTAATGAGTCTTGGTTGCCTCCCAGAGGGAGTCAGCAGTTTGTGGGCTGGTGCATGCAGAGGTCCTCTCAAACCGGAGGTCTTATGTCTGCCAAGCCCCCTGTCCACATCCTGGGACTAGTGGGGCAAGTTCACTCACACAGGGCTGAAGGAAACATCACAGATTTCAGCCAATTCAGCCCAGCTTCCTCCTACACTCTGGCACCCAAGTTGGGGTGAGTGTGAGATTCTTGTTACAAGCTCGGTCAGCGTTCCCTGAACCCCACTGCGTGCAGGCTCTTCTCCGGGGAGCTGGGAACGGGCAGCGAAGGAGACTGGGCGTGCCACGCATCTCCCCCTCTGCAGTGAAGCTTCGTGGGGAAGCAAGAGTGCTAAAGGCTCTCAGTGTGTCTGTCCCTGGCCTATGCTGAGGCCCGGATGGCCACCCCAAAACCAGGCCAGGGAGGGCTGGTGTGCCTGTCTTTGGGGTGATGGTGGCCCCAAGCAGCAGGCCGGGGCCAGAGCTCAGCAGGGGCACGTCCACCCTGGCGCCACCTCCCACGCCCGCCCTCCCAGCTCTGTGCTCTGTCTGATCCTCGGTTCCCCATAGTAGCCCAAGCCACTCCTGTGCTGTGGGCTGGCCTAGGACTGGGACACAGCTGCAGGGCCACAGGGTGCTTGGCCAGTCTCCCAGCTGTTAGAGATTAAGAGCGAGAACTTTTGGGAAAGCACCTTGCCCGGTGACAGTTTGGTGTGAGGGCTCCATCACTCTAATTCAGTCTCCATACGAATGGGAGCAACGTGGGCAGTGGAGAGGCCACCACGGAGTGGTCAAAGGCACAGATGCAGGAGCCAGTGAACTATACAGCTCTGTGTGCCCTGGGGCTGATCGCTTAACCTCTCTGTGCCTTGGTTTCCTCGTCTGGACAATGTGGAGAGTATACCAGTGTGGTCCCAGTAGGGTTAATATTGGCTAAATGAGTTAATAGTTGTAAAGCACCCTGGGGATTGCCGGGTTCAGGGAGGTGCAGGGGCCTATGGCAGACACCAGGGAAGCCAGAGGGTGAAGGAGGAAGACTCCCAGGGGAGGTGACATTGTGCTTTTCTTGAGGGATGAAGAGGAGTTCGTCAAGGGGTGGGGGAGGGCGTCCAGGCCAAGTCCCAGGGGCCCAGCAACTGTCACTGCAGCTTCTTCCCCGGCCCCCCCGCCAGCTGCAGCGCTGTGGAAATGGAACCATGGCTGTGTGTGCTGGAGGGGCCAGAGGTGGGGGCGGGGGAATGGCAGGGGACACCCCTCAGGGTGTGCTGAAACCTGCCTCCCCGCACGAGCAGCCGAGCAGCCTCGGCTGGTCCTTGCCTGCTGTCAGCCAGCAATCATGTTTAATAAAGGCCCCAAATTAGACAGCCTAACACGAGCACCTTCGGTCTAACAATGCAATTAGCACAGACAATGCCTCCCGCTTCCTCCCCGGCCCCAGAGAGGGTGGCGGAGTGGGGATGAGCCGGGCCCTCCCCAGTGAGCTGCGGAGAGGTTTGAAAGGAACCGGTGATAGACTAAGAGGTGACAATGAATCGCATCCGAATGACGGCTCCTCTTGTTGTCAGGCAGCGGGCGGGGGGAGAGCGCATCTTCGCTGTATCTTTCTAGGTTACTCGGCTTTGAACGGCGACACCCACACAAACCCGAGGTCTCTTTCTCTGAGTCCCCCTATCTCTCCAAGCCCCTCTGTCTCTCCCTCTCTCTTTCTCTGCATCTTCTCTCTGTCTGAGGATAGATGTAGGCTGGGTTTTACATGAATAAAACATCAGTGAAGGGGAAAAAATCCCAAACTGCACAGCCTGGGGCTGGGGACACATGGCAGCCCCTGTGTGCAGCCCGATGGTGCTGCAGGGGGGGTGAGGCTCCAATGGGCGGGGGCGGGGGCAGTGTCTCAGCAAGGGCAGCCCTGTGAGGCCCCAGATAGCAGGGCAGGCTCAGTGCTGGGGTCCCTCCGGCGCTGCCCTGGCTGGGCATGCGGAGTGTGGTGCAAGTGTGCATGGCGTGGCCCTCGCCTGAGCCCTGCCTGCCAACGTGGAGCTGGCTTTTCCTCTCTGGTCCTATTAAAACCCAGAGCATGTTCTGGCAACATTAGAGCAAGATGCAGAGCTCGGGGCCTCTGGCAAGACGTTAAATGGTACCGAGACTGAGGGAGGGGCGCCTTCTCTGAGTTCTCCCCTCCCCGTCCTCCCCGCCCCCACCCCCCGGCAGCCAGGGCTGGACCACCACCGGGCAAAAGCTGGCAGAGGGGGGCTACCAGCCAACACCTTGGGTGCTCAGTGGCCAAAAGCTTAGAGTTTCACAGGGACCTTGATCATTCATTTGTTCATTCATTCATTGGCTGAGTGCTTCCGGAGCCCACCTCTGACATGCCAGACAGGGATACAGGCAGGAGGGCCACCATGGTGACCAAGACGGACTCGGGTTCTGCCCCTCCCCTCCAGAGCACAGGCTAGTTGGGGGATGAGCCAGATGTGGGCAGTACCTGCGCTGGGGTCTGGTGCTGTGTGAAGGAGCCGGGCAGGGCTGGGGCCCAGGACAGGCACCTGAAGCAGACTTGGGGACTTGGGACGCGTTCCCGCAGGGGAACAGGCTGCACATGGGCCTAGAGGTTAGGTGGAAGCGGCCACAGAAATGAGTGCAGGACAGTGTTTCAGGAAATGGGCCTGGGGCCAGGCAGGCCTGGAAAGGAGTGGTGTTGAGTGACGGGAGGGGTGAGGCGGGCGGGCGGGCAGGTCCGGGCAGGGTGGTGGGCAGGGCTCATCTGCCACAGGTGCAGGAGGCTGGGCTGTGTTCTGAGGGCAGCTGGAGCCTTGGAGGGGTTAAAGCCAGGTCCTGACATGGTCATATTTGCCATTTACGAAGAGTTCCCTCCCTCCCTTCTTCCCCTCCAAAAGTGAATATTTAGTGAGGCTCCAGTGAGCAAGGCAGGGTGTGTGCTTGTCCTGAGTTATAGAGGCTTAGAAGATGAAAAAGAGAGAATCTGCCATCCCTGGACGCACAGTCAGCCAGGTGGGAGAAGGACACAGCAACCCCCCACCCCAGCGCAAAGAGGGCTGGGGACTTGGGGATGAGCACAACTGATCCCACCCAGGAAGGCTTCCAGGAGAGGTGACTGTTCGGCGGGTCTTGATGGATGATGAATAGGAGCTTGCCAAGTGGCTGTAAAGGTATATTTAAAAAATCACTGTCCTTATGAGACATTTACCTCCAAGGTGGGAACTCGATGGGAGCCCCCAGCATGAGGCTTACTTACTCCCTCCCAGGCACTTCTGAGCACCCTGGCCCACTTAATCCTAACAATGACCCAATGAGAAACCCATTTTACAGAGGGGCGACTTGAGGCACAGACCCTAAAGCATATGGCCCAAGGTCACACAGCTAGAAAGTGGCAGAACCAGGATTTGGACCCAGGATGTAACTCCGGAGCCCCTAACCCTACAATGCGCTGGAGAGGTCCCTCCAGGGCCCACGACAGCCAGACCCTCCTCCCTCACGCTGGGGAGAGGGAGATTGCACGGGGTGTCCAGTGACTCCCCGTGTCTAGTACTCTGGTCTCTTTGCCAGGGGCCGGCAGCTGTCGGGGGAGCAGGAGTCCTGGCGGAATGGAAGCGTTCCCATTTCCCTGCAGCGGGGCCAAGCAGTAGGGCCGGCGGGTGGGAGGCCAGCACACCCACCTGTAGGAATTGCATCTCCAAGGAGATGGCGGACAGGCGTGGTGGGGAGGGGCCTTGCTTGGTGGCACCCATTCTGCCCGCACTGCGCAGGAGGGGGGAGGTGGCGTTTTTACAGGACAAGGCCTCCTCCCCACTGCTCAGTCTCTCCTGGAGGATGTAGAGGGGGGGATCCATTATCGGGCAAAATAGCAGCTGCTGACGTGAAAATGAAATATGGATTCAATACCTGCGCCTTTCAGCTCACAAATCATGCCCCCGGCCCAGGTGACAGCCAACACAGATTCCCGGCTCAGATAACAGACTGGAGGGGACAGGGGGACAGAACTCACCTCCCCAACTCCCCAGTGATTCTCCCTGGGGCTCAGGGACCCAAAGCAGAGGCAGGACCCAGGCTTTCTCCCTTGTTGTCCCCAGATGAGTGATGGCACAAACATGTCCGGGGCCCTCCTGCGCACACAGGACACCTGGGGCCCTCCGAGCAGGCAGCCGGCTGGAGGTCAGCAGGGCCAATCCTTAGGCTTCCCCTCAGGAGGCAGTGCAGACCCCAACCCCAGTTCAAACTGGCGTTGGCCCCAGATCTGGTCTTCCCAAATCCTGGGTGGCTGTGCCACCCCCATACTCCCCAAACCACCCAGGGGGTCGAGAAGGAGCTGATCGGCCCACTTCCTGCTCCCGTCCATTTAGCCAGCGGCTCGCTCACTTTTACGAGTGGGCTGGCGGTGAACTCATCCCCGTTACAATGCACTCAGGGACCCTGACAACTAATTTAATTTAAAACAGCCTTGCAATAAAAGCTCAGAACGGAAAACCACCGAGTCTTGGGGGTTATTTAACAAATTGCCTCACAGATAAATACATTAAAATGATTCTCGAACCGGAGTCGTGCGAAGTTGAAGTAAAATTAAGAAAGTTGAATCAAAATGTAAATTAATGGCGTTGAGATACAGCGTTGGAATTGGCAGAAGTCACGCTTGGGGAGTGTTGGCAACGGCTCTGCCTTCTGTTCAGGTGACGTGGCACCTCCAGGCAGTGCCAGAAACCCCTTCAGTCCCAGGCATCGGGGAGCTGGTGGAGAAGCTACCCCGACCCCACCCTGCATCTGCCGGTCCCACCCTTCCACCTCTGGGGCCACTCACGCCTACCAGCCATGCCTGGCTAGTCCCTGCCTGAGGCCAGCTCCCAGCATGCCCTGGTAGTTGTAAAATTGGGGTGCCCACTGTGTTTGCCTCACCGTCGGCTGGCAGCAAAAAATAAAGGAGATTGAGCAAGTTAAGGGCTGGCACAGCGTAAGGTCCTAGGACGGTGATGGTTAATTGCACACATTTACTGCAGAATGGACCTTATGGCATCTGTCTGCGCATTCCCATTTGATTGACAAGTAAACTGAGTCCAGGGAGGCACTGGCAGAAGGGGTTGGCTCCATGCACCTCCACCTCCTCCAGCCTGTGCCGAGGGTGCTGATCTCACTTGTCTGTGTCTCTGTGTCTCCCCGCTGAGGGCAAGGAAACTGAGGCTGGGCTGGCTGCCAGCCTGGGTGCCCAGACAATGGACTCCGAATCCAAACAGGCTGTGTCCCCATGGGCATGGCCCCCCTGCCCATCGTGAACCTGGCCCCCAGCAGCCTCCCACCCTGGCCAGGGTCGGCCTCGGCTTCCTTGGAGGTTCTCAGAAGGGTAGGGGCTTGGCGGGAGATAAGCACCCATGTGACCTTCCCGCCCCCTGCCACTGGAGTGGCCTCAGGTGCCAACAGACAGCCACTGGGAACGTTATCTAGAGCTGCGTTTCCAGATAGTGCCACTCACTAATCAGCCTGGGAGAGGAAAGAACAGAGAGTCCCCAGGGAGCCGAGGCAGGGAGGGGTGAGGAAGGATGAGGGCAGGAGACTGACCACCCCTCCCTCAGCCTCTGATTGCCGGGCCGAGGGGCGGGGGAGGAAGGCAGAGCAGGAAGGCGGCTGTGCGTTGTTGGGGGGGTGGCGGTGGACGTCTTCACCTGGAACCACAATCCCATCTGACGCCGGAGACAGCTCTGGACCTGCAGGGGAAGGTGCTGCCAGGCCTGGCTGAGACGCAGGCTGTCAGCTGTCGGCGCCTGCGGGGGACAGGAGGCCTGCTCCCCCTGGGCAGCCTGAGGAGGGAATTGGGCCTCTCTCTGGCCCAAAGCCCCAGGAGCCAGACCCCTCCCACAATCTGGCCTCAGATACATGGGGGCTTTGAGCCCACTCCCTGATAAGAAGTTGCTGGCCCTTCTCTCCCCGCTTTAGTCCCTGGCCCTGGGGTGAGGAAGGGGTGAGCAGGGCCATAGGAAGCCAGGGTGGGGTGAGGGCTTTCCCTGCCCCAGCTGTTTCCCCAGATGTGGGGGTATTTGTGGAGGGGGCTGGGCTGCTTGCTACGCCCTGAAATGGCGTGACCCCACCCTGGGCATGGGGGAGCAGTCCCCTCTGCAGCCTCCCTGCAGGGCCACATACAGAGCTGTGCTTTCATGGGGGGCCGTGGTGACACTCCCAGGCCTGGCCTGGGCAGCTGCGTCACTTAAATGCTTCGCCGGGAAACCTCCGCAAGCTGCCGGCCGCGGACGCAACAGGCTTCTTACTGACAGTCATTAAGTCTTTAGCAAATGGTTTAGTGAGAAAAATAACTGCCGAGGATTTATCTCGGGCGCCCATCCCAGACTTCAGCTGTGAAGGCAAATGTTACCCTGACCCCGAAACCCTTCCCCAGGGGGTTCAATGTCCCTCTGCAGGGCACCAGAGTGGGGGCTAGGAAGTGGGGGGACTGGGGGCTTCAGCAAGTACCAGGCTCTGTGCTAAGCACTCCTCGTGGCTGCCAGTCCTCATGGCGGCCTGCAGGAGATGCTACTGCTATTATTATAAGCCCCTTACACAGATGCGGAAACTGAGGCCCCGGGAAGCCAGGTTGAGTGCTCAAGGTCACACAGCTGATTAGGTGACAGAGATGGGAGTTGAATCCCTGCTGCACCAAGTGAGGCGTCTGAGATCGCTGATCCGAGCCCTACCCATCTCCCGAGTCTTTGGAGGCCAGGCCATGGCCAGCCTCGGGGAAGGAATTGGAGCCTCCTCCGCGGGTGCCCTGGGCCCACAGAGCTGGGACTAAATCCGGATCCTCCCGGCCTTTCTGAGCTTGAGTTTCCTCTCCCATAATGGAGCCGGCAGCACCTCCCCAGCAGGGCCACACGGCTGGCCTCCGGAGCGGATGTGCGGGAAGTGTTTGGAAAACTATAAAATGCCAAGCAAACCTCCTTGCAGGCACGCTGGCGACCCAAGAGCCTGCCTGGCTCCCCCGGGGCCTCCGCCACTGAGGAGGAGAAAACACCATAACTAACTCAGGCTGCTGGGGCCACGGGGGCCTCCCCGTCAATCGGGGCAGGTTTAACAGGACTTTGAAAAATAAAGAAGGTAAAACAGCAAAACCGCTGTCCGCTCCTCCTGCTGCAATAAAAATGGATTTATTTGTTCGTGGAATGAAATTTAATAACTTTGGTGGGAGATGAGGCGTGAACAATAATAGTTTTTTTTGCTCTTTCTCATTTTTGGGAGGGGGGAGAAAGGAAGGAGGAGTGAGGTGGGGGCTTCCCGCAGGACAGCTGGGGAACAGGGTGCCCACGGGTCCCTGTCCTCCAGGGGTTGGTTAAGTAGATAGAGGAGGGGCTGTCTTTATTCCCGGCTCCAGAGGGACAGTCCATACGATCCTCAGACTGTCATGGTTCCCAGACCTGCCACATTTATCTCTTATTGTCCCCTGTGCCTGTTTGGGACACTAGGCCTTTGCCCCTGCAGCCCCTCCACCTGAGGTGCCTTTTTGCCCTCCTTGTCAAAATTCTACTCACTTCTCGGAGCCCCTCAAAAAAGACCTCCTCCAAGGCTCTCCTGGTGCCCCCAGCTGGAAGGAGCTCTCCCAGCCCCCCCATGCCCTGTTAGGTAGATCCCTCTCTCTCTGGGAACCCCTACCTTTTCCTACCCAGCGCAGGGCCATGCGGGGTGCTGGGCTGCTCCCGATTCCAGCTGGTACCCTAGCCTCACGGTCTGATCTCTAGGGCCCTGCACAGAGCAGCTCTCTGGCAGTGTTTGTCGAAAGAATGAGAGTCATGGACGGACCCGTGTCTACCTTTTCCCATAACCTGCTGTGGCTGGTGCTGGGACTGGGCTGAGGCCAAGGAGAGAGTCCCCGTTCCTGACTGGGCCAGGGAAAACCTGGGCCCACCCCAGACCGGGGCCTGCTCGTGGCAGGGTGGGAACCCCACTCCCACCCCAGGAACTGCTGCTCCCCTGGCCACGGCTGTGTTGTGCGTGGGACCACAGAGCCCCCAGCCAGGTGGTTATGGGGTCTCCATGCGACCAGGGCCCTTTGTCAAGCCCGAGGCCCAGAGTCAGGTACGGCAGGAGGCTGGCCTGCCCCCTACTACCTAAAGACCCCGGGGGAGGCATGTATCTTTAGGGGGGCCCTGTGTTGAAACTCACCCAGGCCAGGCTGTGGACAGGGGCTGGTGGTGGCACGAGGCCTGGGAGGGGCCTCAGAGAGCCCCACAGTCTTCCCAGTGGTGCTTCCAGGTCCAGGCGCCGCAGCCAGAAGAGGCCAGAGCTGCCGAGGGGGACGTGGGCTCCTGAGCTGCTCCAGCGGGTCGATAGCAAAACAAACGCACTATTGACCGCCGCGCGCACTAAATCCTCCCGGCAGACAAGATGATGTGAGCCCGAATCGAATCGCCTGCTGAACTCATAACCGCTTGGCCCTGCCCCGGCTGGCAGCCAGGGGCGGGAGCGAGCAGGGGCTGCGGCTGGGCCTGGGGGGAAATGGGGCCGGGGGTGCAGGGTCTGCTTCCTCCTCCCCTGCCCTGGGAGGGAGGCGCTGATCCTGCACCCCTTCCCAGGTCAGTGTGGGGGTGCGGCCGCAGGAGCCAGGCCAAGGAGCAGCAGCCTGCGGGTGCGTCGGCGCGGGCCCTCTGGGGGCTGCCTCCGGTGGAGGCTGGGGGAGCCAGTACAGGAATCCCAGAAGCCAAAATTAGAAGGTCAGCTGATCCAGCTCGTTTTTTTTTTTTCCATTAAAATAATTACGTAACATTAGATAAATGTGAAAAAACATATGTGGCATTCCGTAAGCTTTATATGAGGCATATAAACCAAATACCCGTGAACCCGCCATGCAAATGAAGCCCCCTGGTTACAGTCGGGTTAAAACACCAGCTGAGATACCCCGTGCTGCGTGGCCCTGGGCATGCGATTCACCTGCCAGCCTTGGTCTCCACAACCACAAGGCGGGGATGATGCAGCCCCCTCGCCCCCAGGCCCTGGGGATAGGGTTGCTCTGGGGATTAGGTAAGATCTGTAAAGCCCTAGAAGCACATTGAGAAGTAACTGCTCTTAAAATTGGGGGTTCATGTCTTCCTTGCTTTGTGTTGTAGCCTCACCCTGTGTGGGGCTCGGCGGTCCCTAATCTGAGCTTCTGAGGGTCCGTGAGCCCCAAGACTCCCACGCAAACCTAGGTGTTGTTGGGGGGCATTACTTTCTCGAAAAAACATCGGATTTTCAAGGTGACCTTCCCCAGAGTGGAGACCTCCAATCTGCTCCGACTGCCCCATTTTATGAAGGGTCCCGTGGCCCCAGGAGGGGTTGAGACCTGCCCACCATCGGCCAGATGCAGAGCTGATGGCTCAGAGCCACTTGTCCCTGCACCAGGCTGCCCAGCTACATTCAGGAAGCCTGGGGAAGGGGCCACAGGGCACCAGGCACAGACCTCCAGGGCTACCTGCTCCTGCCTCAGTTTACCCTCCATCTGGCCATCCGAGTATTCCCAGACACTTCTTGAGCACCTGCTGTGTGCTGAGGGATCTAGCTGTAATCCATTGGCTGCCACCCAGCCATTGTCCTGTGGTCCCTGCGGACTCCCACTGCCCCACACCCATCTCCTCTCCTCTCTGAGGCAGCCCAGGCCACACTCGGGGGCCCAGAGGTCCTGCTGCTTTCTGGCTTCTGCTCAGGCTGGGTTACTGAACCCCCAGAGGCTCAGTTTGGGCATCCTTTAGATGGACAGAATGGAACTGGGAGGTTTATGGAAGGATTAACAGAGGTCCTATGTGGCACTTATTAATTAACTTGTTAATTCAGCATTAGTGCCAGTCGCCTGCTGTGCTGAGGCCACAGGGCCCTGGCCCAGGTAGAGGAGGTGCGGGCCAGAGCTGGCGAGGGGCTACACATCTGCGGCTGGGCCGGAAGCCTGCGCGGTCTGGCGCATCAGATGGTGTGCGAGAGCGTGTGCGTGCGTGGGTTCTCGCCTCCTAAACACACTTCTCAGGGAGTAAAAGCTGGGCCTCGGCAGGGTAAACACTGCAGCTTCCGCAGAGAAACCCAGCAGCCGAGTCCAACCCCGTGCGGGGGAGGGGAGGCCCGCAGCCCTCAGATCCTTGCAGGGCCACAGCCACAGCTGGGGACCTGGGTGGCCTGGCCACCTCGGAGGGAGGCTGGGGCTCCGACCACCTGGGGAGGCCTTGGAGGCCCAGGGAGGGGCGTCTGAGCAGCCTTCTGAGCTCCCAGCATGTCTGCCCAGGGCGACCGGCCAGCCAGAGGGATATGGGTGGGAGAATACCCATCTCTAATCTGGCCCTGCCTCCCTCACAAAGGGAGAGTCGCTTAGAATGTCACAACTAGACATGAAGCTGGCTCAGGGCAATGGTTCTCCTCTTATGATGGGAAAAAGGGAAACTGAGGCACAAAGGAAGGGCTTCCCCAAGGGCCCCAAATCCCATTCATGGGGTTCTCTCCGAGCTCTACTAGGGTGTGAGGCTTATGAGGAAGGTTCTCCCACCTTTTCCACCTGCTGAACTCCTATGCATCCTTCAAGGCCCCAGCTCTGGGAGAATTCTGAGCCTTGCCCTCTCCTCTCTGAGGTTCATAACGGCGGCTTCCTGCGCTGAGCCCCAGCAAGGCACTGCACTGGTAGGACCCCACGTGACCTTCAGTTATAGATGAGGAAAGGAGTTCAGAGAGGTTGAGTTTCTGCCCAAGGTCACACAGCAAATAAAGGGTGGAGAAGCAATACTGCTGCCACCTCTGTTTCCACAGTTTCCCTCTCCACAGACATTCCCTTGCAGCCCTTTTCCCATTGCTGAACTGGGCTGTCTTGGGGGGGGGCTGTGCTCTTCCGGAGTGTCCAGGTAGTTGCACCCCCCTTTCTCTCAGGAGCCAGATGCCATCAAACTGCCCATGGGCCCCTGAGCTGCTGCCCCAGAGGCCCGGGGGTGCCCAGGCTCCGTGCTTCTCTTGCAACAAGCAGGTCATTGAATGGTGTCACTCCCAAGCTCTTGGGCTTGTGGTGGCGAAGGCTGTGGCCTCCCTGGTGACCTCTGGCCTCACTCTGGGATCCTGAACGCCTCCCTTTCCATCTGGGAGCCTCCTGCACCGTCAGGGAGATGCCACCCTGGGGCCAAAAGGTTACTTCCCACCATGTCAGTCGGGCTCCTGGCCACTGACTGCATCCCTCTCCCCAGGGCTGAAAAGGGAGGTCCAGGGATCCAGGACCCCACCCTAACCTCCTGTGGGACAGAGGGAGGGTGTGGGGACAGGAGCCGGCCTGTGCTTCACTGTGGCCCCAGGAAGCATCTTTTCCTCTCTGGGCCTCTTTCTTCTACTCGAAGAAAGTAGGAGGTGAGACTGACTCCACAGGCGGCTTGTGAGGCTTTGAGGCCAATAGCCCGGGCCAGCCCGCTGGACACATGCTGGACCCACCCTCTCGGGGATCCTGGGCCATGTCTAGATAGGCTGGGACCTTCCTGGCTGGCCCTTGGCTCCTCCCTCCAGGTGATCCCCCATCACCCAGCTGAGACAGAACTGGCCCTCCCGGGTCCAGACCATTCCCTGGGCACCACCCCAAGCTTGACACTTTACATCCCTCATTTCTTCTGATCCTCATCATGATTCGTGAGTGTTCTCATTTTACAGATGAGGGAAACTGAAGCTCAGAGAGGCTAAGTAATTTGCCCGAAGCCACCCAGCTAGTAGGTGGGCCGAACCCTAGACAGGCTCAAACCAAGTGCACAGGTAGATGGATTATCTGGCCTGCTGACCTGTTCCCTTTGGTGGCTGGATTCCTGTCCCATTCCATCCTGATACAGAGTGACAACCCACACAGCTCTGAGGAGGGAGAAAGAGGACTCCAGATTTGGTCCTGAGTTCCTGGGATGCCTCAGGCTGGGGTGGAGGGAAGCTGGAGGGACCAGTCCAGAACTCCACCCCACGTTGCCCTCTCGGTCCCTCCGTCCTTCCCACACTCGGCCTCCTGGCTGACCCAGCCTGCAGCCAGAGACATCTCTCCAAAACTGTCTGATCCTGCCAGTCGCCTGCCCCTGCCCTGCCCTGCAGCCTTCCCAGTTCCCACCCCCTGCCCCTGCTCCTTGCTCCTTGAGTGAGCCACACCTCAGCAAGACCCTCTGACCCTCGCCAGGTGCCCCTGGGACCCTCCACCTCCTGTTTCAAAAGACTCTGCTCACTGCACCTGACTCTGGGTCTGGAGGCCCTCAGGTGCTCAGAGCAGTGCTTGGCATATCACAGGTTGGTCGCATGTACCAGCTGAAAAAATGAATGAATGAAGTCCCATCTGTATTGGTCCCTGTGCTGGCACCGGGGTCTGGAGGCTGCCTACTTCTCTAAGCTCTCCGCCAGAATCAGCTTATGGAATGACAGCCTTATCTGGTGGCACAATTATTACGCCTATTTTCCAGAGAGGGAAGCTGAGGCACAGAGGGGGAGGTGCAATGCCTAAGGTCACACAGCCCAGGAAGAGGCTGGCCCTCCCTGTCTTCAGGAGCTGGAGGTCTGACCCAGGCAAACACTGGGATGACTACAGGTGGTGTGTGGCACCACAGCAGAGTGACAGCTGCCCTGGGGCTGGGGGTGGGGTAGTGCAGCCAGGATGGAGCAAATACTTGCTGGCCACGCCCCCTTCCGAGAGAGATTTGCTCCAAGGAAGTAGGGTTGCCAGATTTAGCAAATAAAAATACTGGGTGCCCAATTAATTTGAATTTCACATAAATAACCAGTCGTTTTTGTAATATAAATATGTCTCATGCAATATTTGGGACATACTTATACAAAACATTTTGTTGTTTGTCTGAAATACACATTTAGGTGGGTTCCTATTTTATCTGGCAACCCTACAAGGAAGAGGTGGAAAGGACCCCCGCAGATGAGAACGAGGTTGTGACGAGAGATGGCAGCCTACTTTACAGCTGGGGAAACTGAGGCCCAGAGCAGGCAGGGGCTTGTTATTGGCAGAGCTAAGGCAGGACTCAGGCTCTGGACTGCCACCCGTCCTACTCAGAGAGCTGCCTGGGACCAGGCCGGCCTGGTGACACTCCCCCACCCCCCACCTTCCCAAGCTCCCTCCTTGCTCACGGGCTTGGGGCTAAGACTCCTTCACGTGGAAGGGATCGCTTTGGAGTGAATTTTCACAGCTGGGTTATCACCTCCTAAAAATAGGGCTGAGTGATGGATGGGAGCTGTCGCAGGCCCTGGAGCCACGGGAGCGGGTGGGAATGAGGCAAGAGGATAGGGCGGGTGGGATCCACAGACCCCAGCCCAGTGCTCTAGATGCTGGGGTGACCCCCCAGACCCGGGAAGGCCTGAACCCCCTCCCAGGGCGGGGGGAGAGGCTGCTCAGCACCTGAGGGCTTCAGAGCTGGTCTGAGCCACCAGGAGGAGCTGCCTGGGCAGGCACCAGCCACACAGCCCGAGTGACTCATCTGCCCAACAGGTGCCCCCACCGGGCAGTGGGACATGTTTGCATCCGGAGGGTCAAGAAGGGCGGCTCCATCTCTCAGGGGCCATGCCTCGGGGAGGTTCATCCAGGAATCAGAGACCCTTTTCACAGAGCTGCCCTGTCCTCTGTCCCTCCCCAGCTGTGCCCCCATTCTTGGATTTTCACTGCCCGCCCCGCCGGTTTCTTGGATTTTAAAGACCCATCAGCCTGGCCCCGGATCCAGGTGCTGATGGGCATTTGTGGAGACACGGCTGGGCAGAGGGGTGGGCTGCCCCACTCCCTGCACACAGACACCCACAGGCACCTGTGAATTCCCGAAGCCCACCCACCTCTCCCCCTTGGTCTCTGGAGGCGCTCAGTTTCAAGCACAGGTGGGGGGTCGCCACCAGTCACCACATTGCAGAGGGGGAGTCCCTGCCCACGGCTGGGCCCCTGGCTGCCCAGGAGGCTGCTTGCGGCGATGGGTGGGCTTCAGGAGCCCCGGGCCCCCAGAATGGTGGCAACTGCATATGTTTAGACCCTGTGGGGACTGTGGCCTGAAGCCAGCTGAACCTGGATGGGCCTGTGCCCAGCTTGGCCTCCTTTCCCTGGCCCCTTCCTCAGCCGGGGTCCCAGGGGCTCTGCTCACGCCCCAGGCCAGGGCTCCAGGGTGCTGGGGGGTACGGCTCTGTGAACAGCCTGACCCCCCTCCCCGCACAGGCACGCCTGCCGGCTGTCCTGCCACGCAGGTGCTAGACACGGTGCTCCCTTCCTGCCCCTACCCTCAGCCGTCTTTTCGCCCAGCCCAGAGATGCGGAAAGACCAGGCCGTGCCCACGCCCAGAAGGACGCTGCCCTCCACGGGGGGTGGGCAGGTCTGCTCCGGGCACAGGTCTGACATGGGAGATCCTGCTCCGGCCTCTTCTCCAGCCTGCGGCCCCGCCTGTGGCCCAGCTCTGCGCCCGCCCCGTCTGCTTCGCTCCTCGCCTCTCAGGGGGCCGGCGGCTGCAGAATTACAATATTAAATGCAGCTGCACCGAAACATGGCCTCAATCCAATTACGCCAGGAAACAAGAGGAGCCGCTTAGGCTAATCTGGTTATTCCGCCCCGGTGTCCCCTCACAGCCTCGCAGGGATGCCCTGGAGGGGAGCTGTCTGGGTGGGCAGCGGCAGGAGCGTGGCCCCGTGCCCCGTGGGGTCCCACAGCAGGGGCCACTCCTGAGTGGTCCCGCCTGAGGTGACCATGGCTCCTGCTGGCAAGGAAGCCACCCTCGTGGTTTGTCCTACACATACGTGCCCAGCACCGAGCCTGAGCTGCCCCAGCTGTTGGGGGGGGAGCAGCGCTGCCCTCAGGAAGGTACCCCAAGATGGGGAGACAGGCCGCGGGGAAATCTGAAAGGTATTCCAGGTGGAGGTGACTGCAGGAGGAAGTTCTCTCTGGGGAGGTGACACTGGAGCAGAGGCCACTGCAAGACAAGGGGCTGGCCGTGGAGGTGGTCCCGGCAGAAGCAGCAGCCAGAGTTCAGAGTGGGCATTTGGCAGGTTCCAGAACATGAAGGGAAGGAAGCCAGTGTGTTGGAGGGTGGTGTGGCGGGGCCAGGGGCCTGTGGATCCCGACAAAGAACATGGATTTGTACCTGGGGGAGCCGTGATGGGATTTAGGCTCCCAGAGGCTTGCTGGGCCGTGGTGTGGACAGACCAGGGGCAGTGGGAGACGTTGCTGTCCCCACGCGAGAGCGCTTAGCACAGGTGGGGGCGGCGGCGGAGGGGTTCACTGATTCTGAAAGGAGGAGTTGGTGACGGCTGTGCGTGGGGGGAGGGAGGAGGGGTCCAGGGCACCTGCTCCAGCTCGGCAGAAGGAAGGCCCTCGAGGGACCCGGGGCTCCCCCACCTTTGCTGTGTGCTGGAGCTGGGGTGCCTTTGCACGGCGGGGCTGCCCTCCGGGAGGCTGCAGTTAACGGGGAGGCGGGTGTGGAGCAAGAGGCTATAGGAGGGAAGGGCTAGCTGGGAGACGGAGTGTGCAGCAGACGGTGGGCGTGGGAGCCGAGATCTGAGGAATGAGCTAGATCCAGCCAGGCTGGGGGGCGGGGTGGGCATGAGAGCCAAGTCCCAAGTGCAGGGACCAGCAAGTGCAAAGGCTGGGAGGTGACGAGAGATTGCGGCTGTCACAGGAACAGAGGAGAGTCCAGCAAGGCTGGCACAGAGAGATGGAGGGGCCGAGGGTGGGAGATGGGCTGGCAGAGTCGGGGCCCAGAGGCCCTGGCAGACCTGACTCAAAGCGTCTGGGAGCCGAGAGCCCTGGAGGAAAGGGCCAGGTGCCGTGGGTGGGGCTGGGACAGGCAGTGGGTGCAGGGGCGTAATGCACCCTCAGGGGAACGTGGAGTGGAGGTGAGGAGGGGGAGAAGCCACTTCCGTTTGGAGGTCTGGCCGGGCCTGAGCACCACGTGGGCCCAATGAAGGCTCATCAGGAGCCAGACAAAGCGGGGCAGGAACAGGGGGGAGCTTGTCTTCGGTCCTAAATGAGGGGTGCAGGGTTGTATCACAGGAGGAGTTAAAATGACCTGGGTTGAAGCCTCAACTGTGTTATTTGCTCACTTGAGACCTCGAGTGAGTTCCTTCCCTTCTTTGAGCTTGGGACGTTTTTTCTTAGCTCAAATTCATTTTTAAAAATAGATATAATTCACATACCATAAAGTTCACCCCTTTAAAGTGCAGAATTAAGTGTTTTTTGTGTGTTCACAAGGTTGTGCAACCATGGCTCCTGTCTAATTCCAGAACATTTTCCCCACCCCAAAAAGAAACCTCAGGCTTGTCTTCTGTACAATGGGGACAAAAATAAGCACGTGAGTCCAAGGGAGGAGGTGAGGGTGAACAGAAGACACCGTGCACAGCGCCGGGCTCCCGGTAGGTGTCCCACACGGGAGGGTTCCATGGATGATGCAGAAATGCTGCCCTTTCCCATGTCCTGTCCCCCATGGTCCCTGCCCTCCGCACGTCCCCTGCACAGACCCAGACAACTGAGGACCCCTCGGAGCCGGGACTGGGGAATAGGAAGCTGGGAGAAGCGCAGTGGGCGGGCGGCCTCAGGATCCCCGGGTGCTCAGAGGACGTGCAGTGTCCCCGGGTTACAGTGACCAGAGAAGGTGCCTCAAGCGACGGTCTGGGCGGCCACAGCAGGCAGCCCGCAGGTGCTGCCTCTGGCATGGAGGACTCAGGCTGCAGGGAGACCTTGAGGGGATCCCCAACTCTCCTGAAGTCCCCACAGGGTCGGAATAATGTGGTATTATTTAAATCTATTTAATGAGGGGACCCTCTGCCATCTTCCCCTCAAAGGTCTACATGTCTCCATTATTTTCAAATCAGTCACCATGAATTAGTGTATCCTGAGGTGTCCAGGGTGTCGGGCACACTTGGGGACATCAGCACTGCGATCCTGGAGCCTGCCCCAGCCATGACCCGCGAGGAGGGGCTGGCACAGTGCCAGCAACGGCCCAGGACAGGCCCGGCCTCCGAGGGGCTCTGCCTGGTACATGTGAGCATCGGCATAACCCCAAACCGCACATGACATGGATGTCATCAAAGCTGGCGACCACGGGCACAGGCCAAGGAGGGAGAGGGGGTGGGTGGCAGGAACCATTCAGGGTGTAGACTGTGTCTGGTATTCAGTCGGTGCCCCATAAATGCTTCTCTACTGGAACTGAGCAGCTGAGGGTGTGGCCGAAGCCTGCTTCTACTAAGGGCTTGGCCACACACACCCTACCCCAACCCCAAGGTCCTGGACAGGGCTGTACCTCCCCCACCCACCCCTCACTCTGAGCAGCCAGGGAGGGGGACGGGTCCATTCTCCCCAGCTCATAGCCATGAAGACTGAGGCCACCGTTCCAGGGGGGCCACTGGGTGGTGGAGTGGGGGGCTTGGCTGCGTTCTGCACCCCCTGGACTCCCCTGGCTCTCCTGAGTCCCGTTCTACCTGGCGTGCTCTAAATGGACGTGCAGTCCCCACATCTGTGTCAATAAACCAGCCGTTTACAGAGCAGGCACCCGGCTCCCACGGCAGGATTGAAAAGTGTGTGAGCCGCAGCGTCCAGCGGGGGGCAGAGGGGCCGTGGGCGAGAACAGGTGGGGCTCTGCTCATCTCCCTGGTCCTCCTGGCAGCCAGGGGGACACTGGGTGGAGGATGATTCCAGGGGGCCATGGAAGGCAGGGTTGGGGGGCCAGGAGCCTGGCTGGAGCCACTGGTGGCTGGGAGAAAGCCGGAAGGGGAAGGCGGGGAGGGATCCCCAGCACCAGGCCACGTGGGCTCAGGGCAGGCGGTGGGGGGCTTGGGGGCAGCTGGGGGCTGGTTCGAGGGACCCCACTCTGGGTGTTGGCATCAGGTATGAGGTTGGGGCTCCCCAACCTGGGACCCCGGACTCCTGCCCATCTCCACCCTGCAGGCTCCTGGGCCCCACTCAGGGAAGGTGGGGTGTTGGGGTGTCACCCATGGGGTTCCCCTCTGAGCAGAATCTGGGGGCATATCTGGACCTTGGCATTTGAGACGGCTGAGACCTCTGTAGCTCACCTGCCCCCAGGCTCGTTTCCCTCAGCTCAAATTTTGCCATGACCTGAAAGGCTCCAGGAGGCAGAGGTAGGCAGCATTGTGCCCGGTCCACCTCCCGGACTTCTTTCCCTGTCTCCTGTCCCCATCACAAGCTGCCCTGTGCTGTCTGCACCTGCTGCCTGCCAAGCACCGGCTCTGTCTTTCCTGTCGTGTTCTCGTTTCGTCCCATTACCAACCCACAAGGTGGGCATCACTGTGCCCATTTTACAGGTGAGGAAACTGAGGCTCATCAAGGTGAAGGGACTCGCAGGCAGAAGATGAATGAATGAGCGAGTGAGTGAATGGCAGGATCGGAACCCTGGCCTGTCTGCTTCGGATGCCTGGGTTTCCCCGCCCCACTCCCTCCTCTTGATCCTCCGGGATTATGTTGCATTTCTGTAAGCTGCCGCGAATCCTTTGGAGGACAAGCTGGGAATAGATAAGTGTGTGAGTGAGCCAGGAGAGGCTGCGGCGGGTGTGGCACGGGGTCAGAGCTGGGCCAGTCTCAGGGCAGGAATGGGACACTGCAAGGGCAGGATTGTTTTAGGCCGTGTGTGTGTGGGGGGAGGGGGTCCTGGGGTGCCCCAGCCCTGACTCCCGAGGTCAAGGGTGAGTCAGCAATGGACCCGGGAGGGGAGAGCACTGGGTGAGTGTGAGCAGCTCATGTGGGCGTGTGGACCCTGCTGAGGCCCAGTGTCGGCCGGGAGTGGTGACCGCCCACTCTCCAGTGCAGACCAGCCCCGGCCCGGCTGCAGCTGGTTTGGAGAGTCTCATTTACACAATGGGAACAGGTGCCAGGGCCAGGCCCAACTTGCACCGGTCCCTCAGGAGGTGGAGCTGGTGGGGAGGCCAAGACAGCGTGTCCTCCCTTACCTGCATGCGGGTGTGTGTGCGTGCACGGGTGTGTGCGCAGGTGTGCGTGGTGTGCCTGGGCGCGTGTGCGTGGGCACATGTGCCTTCTACAGTCCTGGAGCCACTCTGCCTCCTCTCCTCTCAGCCTCCTCCCAGGCCTAGGGCAACGACAGGGACTCAGCCTCGGAAGGTGACACGGCTATTTCTGGGCCTGGATCCCTGCCAGCTGCAGCAGAGAGTGTGTGCGTGCCGTGTGCGAGCCCCCAGCATCAAGGAGCCCCTAGGCACGTGCTCCGCCCTGTGAGCTTCCTGTCCCTCCTCCCTGCTGAGCTGGCCCAGCCCCCAGGCCCGGCAGAGAAGGTGGGAGGGGTCTGGGCTCTGGGGCCAAGGGGGCTGGACAGGGTCATTATGTTCAGGCCTTGGCAGTTTCTTCAGCTCTCTGAGCCTCACTTTCCTTACCTGTAAAGTGGGTGGGCAGTGCCCGCTTGGGAAAGCACCTAGCAGTGGCCCAGCGATGGGCAGCAGGGCGAGAAGGGTGGTGGGGCAGTTCGGGGGGACCTGCGGGAGGGAGCAGGCTGTGCACCACAGCTCGGCCAGGACCCCACACCTGTGCTCGGCCACCCCAGCATGGTGCCTCCTCTCACCAGCCCCACACTAGGCAACCAAGAGCTGTTGCCCCAAAGCCCAAGAGGCGACGCCCTGGCCCAGGTGGGCAGCAAGACCGTAGGATTATCAGGGAGTCCCTGGATGTGTGTGGGTCAGAGAGCCCTCCCCCGGCCTTGTGCTGCTGTCTGACAGTGAGGGGTTTCCGTCCGTCTGGGGGCCACGTGCAGGCACAGTTCTAATTCTTCGCATCATTATGTCATCTAATAACGATGGGTCTTATTATGGTTCCCATTTTACAGATGAGGAAACTGAGGCTCAGAGGGGTTTAGTCATTCGCACAAGATCCCCCAACATGTCAGCAGGATTCACACCCAGGCAGTGGGGCCCCAGGGAGGACTCGGGGTGCTGGGCAGAATATGGGGCCTGAGGGCAGAGGGCAGCTAGGAGGGGCATGTCTGAGTGACAGGTGGGGTGCCTTTCCCCAGTGAGGGGGGCTGGGGAGCTTAGCGGGGCTCCTCTGGCGAGCAGCGCTGTCCCTGGGCACCACGGCGGCAGCTGCTGCCCAAAGCCGGCTGTCCTGTTCAATTTTGCGCTGAAGTGCAAACAAGGCTCAGGGCCGCTGCTCCCGCCCAAATCGGATTCGAGCTGTGATTTCTCTGCGGCACGGCGGCCTGCCTTCCGGGCGGGGGGCATCGGGGCAGGCGGGGAGGCTGGCACTCAGGCCAGGCCCAACCCGGGCTGCCGGGACCAGGCCATTTGTCTGGGGTGGCCGGCTTGGCTGGCCGGGATCTTCCACTGAAATTAAATTTTTAACCCAGCTCATAAATCTTCCGCTAAGTCCATCCCCTGCTGGCTGCTGGGTCCACCACAAGCCACAGCATGGGCCGGCACAGGGACAGCCTTGTCCCTCTGCCCCATATGGCTGCACAGTGGCTGAGACTGCCTGCCTTGGGGTCTGGGGACAGTCATCCACAGACAGGCCCAGGCAAGGGGGTGCCCGCAGCCTGCCCACCAGTGGGGCTGGCTAAGAGCCCAACCTGGCTGTCCCAGGCAGAAGTTCAGTGTTGTCAATTGGGGTCCCTGAAGGCCTGGGCAGGGTCCCAGTGGAGCCACAGTGGGCTTTGCTATTGGAAATGCCTGGGTTCAAATCACAGCTCTGCCTCTTCCCTGTGAAGCCGGCTTAGGCCAGCTTCCTAACTTCTCCCGGCCTCAGTTTCTCAACTGTGCAGGGGGGCGAATAATAGAAGAGGTGGCTCTGCTGCCCCTGCCTGCCCACAGCCCCTGCCCCCAGCAGACAGTGGGTGGCCTTGCAGCCCGCTGGGGAGGAGCAGGGGAGGAGCGGGGGTGGGGTAGGGGAGGCTGCTCTGGAGCTCTGGGGCGCAGGGTGTTCGCTGTGGGGATGACACATGGCCACTCCGAGGGAGGCCAGGACTGCGTGGGGAAGGAGGGGCTCAGGCGAGAGCCCCACCCTGCCTGCCCAGGGGGAGGCTGCCTTTGTTTGTTTATTTGCCGTTTTATGGAGGTGTGAGGTGCACACAGCCAACCACACACGCTGAAGTGTACGGCCCCGGGAATTTTACATACGGGTATTGTACGCTGTGAGCACCTCCCAGCTCAGAGGAGAGAACATTCCCTACAGCGACCTCCCCTCCCTACCTCCAAACCTGTCCCTCCTTCCCTGCTCTCCCAGCGGCCCCACCGCCCTCAGGATGAAGTGCAGACCCTTCCTGCTGCCCCCTCCTGCCCCGGGCCCTTTGCACGTGCGGTTCCGCTGCTGGGGGTGCTTTTCCTTTCCCTGAAGCTCACTTTTGCCTGCCAGCTCGGACTCACGCTCCAGGGCCCATAGTTTGTGTTTAGCACATGTTTAGGGAAGAAAGGGAGGGAGAGTAGGGAGGGCGGGAGAAAGGGACTTAGGAGGGAAGATCGCCATGCCTGCAGGACAGAGGACCACCCACTCTGGGCTGCGGAAGGAGGGAGCCCCGGGCGCCTCCCCTCACTGTCCCCCCCTCATGGCGATGGTGGGGCTCAAAGAGGAAAACCAGAGAAGCCTTTGCTGTGCCCCCTCCCCCTCAGGCCGGCAGGGTGACAGCACCCCACGCTCCCACATCCCACTTGGGGAGCCTGGCTGCCCCACACCTGCTCTGTGCCCTCCGTGACCCTGAGCCCTGCCCCCGGCCGTCCCTTCTGCGGCCTGCAGCAGCCTCGGGCCGCCACGGTGGTCTACACCCCCCAAATGGGTGTTTGTCCTCCGCCGTGGCACACAATTAATATCTCCACCAGTAAATGGTGCAGGCTGGATTTTATCCACACCCAGATGTGGGCCACAAAGGCATTAAAATAAATGATTCGCGGGTCTGGCAGAAGCGCACCTGTGCGGGCCCTACCCTCCTGCTCCCTGGGAGCCCGGGACTGAGGAGGGAAATAAGCCCGGGACAGGGGTGCCGCTGCCTGCTGCCCAGGGCAGGGCCGCCCAGACCTCCCTCTACCCCCCGCCTGCTCCGCAGCCTGGGCTGTGGGTCCTGCCCAGCCCTGGCCACAGGCCAGCCCCCAACCCAAGCCCCTCGTTCTTCCAGGGGCTCCTGGCCAGGCCAAAGGAGGGGACCCCAGAGTGCATCTGCCTCCCACCAAGGAGGCAGGGTTAGCCATACCGCCCCACAGTCTCCAGCCCTCCCTGGAGCTCTGGCCCAGGAGGCAGGGACCGGTGGGAGACGGGCGCAGCTGGTGCCAGCGTCCCGCAGCCCCACTCCTCACAGCCTCATCTGCAAGGCTTGCGGCCACGGGTCCTGTGTCCATACGTGATTATCTGTTTGATGTCTGTGCCCCATGAAGCCGCATGCTCGGCCTGGCCCTCTGCAGGGTGCCCTGCCCCATCCACCCAGGACAGGCTGGAGGCTGGGCACCTGGCCCACGGCTACCTTCCGTGCACTGTGGTGTCCACTGACCACTTTTCTAGGGGCTGTTTTGGAAGATGAAGGAGGGAGGTGTACAAGGGGACAGGCAGGAGGGGCCCGGGCTATGGCAGGAGGGGAGTCCAGGCCTCCTCAGCTGTTTGAGAGGCCCTACAGGGCTGGCCTGAGGTCATCAGCCCAGCCCGGCCCTGAGAGGGGCTGTGGTGTGGAACACCCCGGTGGTGGTCCCTAAGTGGGCGAGGGCAGGGGAGGAGCCAGCCAGACAGGCAGCCGGTCACCATCTGGCCCTCCCCGCCTCCTCCGGCTCTTCCCCTAGTAACTCACCCGTGTGCGCCTCCCGCCTCCACCCAGGGCCTGGGGACTCCGCACTGAGAAAGCATCGGCAAAAGTAAGGTTGAGTCACCTGGGGACTCAGAGCAGCCTGACTCCTCCAGGCGAGTTGGCAAAAGTTGCTGCCTCCCCCGGGGAGGGACCAGGCGGCGCCCTGGGGAGCCGTAGCCAGGAGATGGGGCCTTGCGTCAGGGGGCTCAGCTGCCAGGCAGGGCCGAGGGGGGTGGCAGTGCAGACCTCAGGGCAGAGAGACCTTGGCAGGACTGTCTGGGAGGCTCGGGGTCGTCACCTGTGAGAGGGGGCCATGGGCACCCCGTGGAACTGCGTGTTGGGGTGCGCCCTGCAGACGAGGCCTCAGCCTAGCGCATGGCGGGCCCTCAGTCACCATCAGCCTTACCTTCCCCGCCAGCCCTGGACAGCAGAAGGTTGACTGCTGTCACCTGCAGGTGACATGTGGCCCTTGACAATGTCTTGCCTGGCCTTGAGCAGATCTCCCCTCCCCCTCGGATTTTGTTTTTCGGCAACACAGACTCAGAACCAGGGTGCCCTTATTGGCTGTGTGACCCGGGACAGGTCACCTAACTCGGTCTCGGTTGCCTTGTCTGTGACATGGGGACACTAGTCCCCATCAGGTCACTAGGAGCACAAAACCAGCCAGTGCCGACGGCAGGAGGCTTTGAACGGTGCCCGGCACGAGTGACTCTCGGGGGTGGAACAGCCACTCTGCCGTCACTCGGCATCGGAGTGTGCTGAAGGGACGTTCACAGAGTCACGGGTGGGCTTAGGGACACCAGCTGGGGAGGGTGTGGAGCTGTCACCACGGGTAGGGGGCCATGGGGAGCCAACCCAGAGAGTAGCTGAAGCCATTGAGAGGGTCACCTGACAGGCGGGGCACACGGTGGCTCTCCACGCCTGCCCTCCGACCTGTGCGGGGCCCGTGTGGGAAGGTTCCCATAGCGGGGAACTCTGCCAGCCTGGCCAGCCCCACTCCTGGGGCGGAGCGAGATGGCATCTTGGGAGAAGCTGGCCCAGGGCCTGGTACAAAGTAGGGGCTTGCAAGGGAGGACGCTTGGGCCCTGAGACCAGTGCCACCAAGGAGGCTGCCAGCCCGCCAGGGCACGGGCTGACGGGAGGGGAAGGGCCCTGTGCTCAGTTGTAGATGGTCCTGCCCCATGGAAAGAATGAGATGCTCCCGGGGTCTCCACCCAGCTTTGCCCTGTGTGCCCTGGGGCAGGGCACTTAACCTCTCTGAACCTCAGTGTGCTCCTCTGTAAAGCAAAAGGGTTAGATCAAGTGGGGTCTTAACAGTTTTTTCAGCACTTAGGACAATACTCTGTCCAGGTAACTAACAAAAGGGAATGACAATGCTTGTGTCTAGGACCCAACAGTCCTGCCCTCCTGAGCCTAGAACCTTCTAGAATGGGGCTGGGGGAAGTGAAGTCCTCTAGACTGGGGACTCATCCCTTGCCTGTCTTCCCAAGCCCCAGGTTTCATGCCCTGAACGGCCGGAGACCAGAGGGTGGTGGGACATTGGACCCAGCGGAGCTGAGGGGCGTGTGGTGTCGAGCCCTGCCCATCCTCGGGGGTGGATGGCGCGAGCCTGAGAGTCAGCTGTTGCCAACCGGTCGTTTCCTGGTGGGTAGGAAAGCCACAAATTCATACACTCAGGCAGCGGGGCACAATTACTGAGTCCACTGTTTTATCTCCCCAACCTCCAGCCCGGGCGGCCTCGGGTCGATAATAATTTATGACCCAGCCCCCGAAGTCGGGGGGCGGGGGGGGCAAATAACCACGTTTGCGGGTCCTCCCTGGACCCGCTCCGCACGCCACAGGTGGCTAGGATGGCCAGGCCAGGGAGGCCTGGGGACAGGGCAGGGGGGCTGGGGACAGAGACCGCTGCTGGAGGAGGGTGGCCCAGCTGGAGTGCCAGGCAGGCCCAGGCCTGTCCCTGGTCACCAGGCAGCCGCCTTCTCTGAGGCGGAGGCGTCTCGAGACTGCAGGGGATGGCAGAGGGCAGTGAGTCCACCGAGTGGTTCGGGCTTTGTCTCAGGTGGGGCTCCTCGGAGGCAGAGCCTGGGACGGGTCCTGCCCCCGTGCGCCCAGGGGACCCTAAGGGAGGAAGCGAGGCAGGAGCGGGCTGTGGTCTGATCCAAGGGGCTCTGGCAGAGCCAGACACGGCCTCCCGGGCGGGCAGCGACTGCTGGCTGCTGCAGCCGCCCCTCACGGCTCCCGTACAGGGGTCCCGAGGCCGCAGCCTGCACTGCGGGGTCTCTAGCCCTGCAGCACCCACCCTTCCTTGGAAGGAGCAGGGCTGCGGGCTGGATTTTGTAGTTTACGTAGCTGATTTAATCGTGTGTCATTTTCTGTCGAGTTTCCTGCCGTTACAGTTTCCCTCTTCCCTCTGGGGACATCAGGACGTTAAGCTGGGATGCCGAGGGGGGTGTGTGGGTGTGGGGCGGGCTGGCAGGGCCTCAGCTCTCGCCCCAGGGCTGGGCTGGTGCCACAGAACCGGACGCTGGGCAGGGGCCTGCAGGGGCGACAGCCATGGCCACGGTCACGGCTGAGGCTGGGGTCCGGGTCAGGGGCTGTGGGAGGAGGTCCCCAGTGGTCGCAGGGAAGAGGAGGCCGTCTGAGGGTGACAGCAATGGAGGCTGAGCCAGGCCTGGTCCTCAGGGTGTCACATAGCACCTGACAAATCCTCCCGGAGGCCTGGGATGTCGCTCCTGCCATCAGCCCCATCTCACAGATGAGGAAGCTGATGTTCAGAGACACAGAGACACTTGCCCCAAGTAAGTGACGCGGTCACTGAAGTTGCACCGGGGACCCAGCTCCGCACCAACGCCAGGCTGTTGGCCACCCTCCTGCTGCCTCCCTGAGGGTCACCTGCTCTTGCCATGACAGCCTCCTGACGGGCCACCACCCCAGCGCCCCACGGAGGCAGCTGAGGCCCAGAGCAGCAGTGGCGTCACCATCCCCCTGTGGCCGCCCCTCCCTGTGCCCCAAGGCCTCTCTGTGGGGCTGTGACAAACACGGTGAGGGCGGTGAGGTCACACCGAGCCCATTCTGGGCTCTCAGCTTGCACAGGGGACAGCAGGGTGCCTTTTCTCTCCCTGCGTGACCCCAGCTCCCTCCGGGGAGTTTTCAGGCAGGAGCTGGGCAGAACCTGATTTTCAGCCCCTGGGCAGGGAGAGGGAGCTGACCGCCACTCTCAGTAGGCGCCCTGCTGGGGCCCCCACACACCCTCCCAAACCAAGACCTGCAGCCGCCCTGGTGTATTCACCATCGTCCTTCCTGGGCCCCCACCGTAGCCTATGTTAGGGTCACTGTTGCACCCTGGGGTGGCTGGTGTCACCGCACGTTCTCGGGGCTTCGCGGAGGGCTCCCACTCCCACCCACTAATGCCTCCCTTTTCCTGTCTTGTCTTTCTGCCTGTCTCTTAAAAAAATTAAACACGGATGGTTTCATCCAGGGAAAATTAGTATTCCGGGCAGGCTGGGGAGATGTGCTCAGAATGTGAAGGCCAGAGCCACAGAGCCACAAGGGAAGGGAAGAGGTGCCCAGCCTGGCGGGGGTTCTGGGGTGGGGGCAGAGGTCTCTGACCCCACCAAGGGAAGCATGGTGGGGCCTCTGAGGGGCCCAGATTGAGGCTGGGTGTGGCCAGAGGCCCTGGCATTGCACCCAGGATGTGGGGAGGCGGGAGGGGGTGGCTCAGAGTCTGGACTGCATCTGCCCAGGACACGTGGGCCCAGCCCTGATCCTCAGCCCTGTCCACTCTTGCCCTCATTCTGCCCCTACCTGTGTGCCGGGCAGGAGATGGGTGCCAGGGAGGCAGAGGGCAGGGACAGGCCTGTGCTCACCACTGCATGTCACCTGCACAGGGCCACTGTCTGGCACACAGCGGCCACTTCCCAAAGACTGGGAGAATGATTTGAAGAAGACTCAAATCCTGGGAGGTTAACAGGTGTCACCCAAAACAAAGGCAGCTGGTAGTCGCTGGGGCGCACTAACAAATTAGTATCTGCTGCAGGACTTCTCAGAGCCTTTAATATGCTGATGTGACCTGTTAACCTACAGAGGGAGCTCCAGCCTGCAGCCTCCTGCCGTCTGAGCACAGACTTTAGTCCCTAGCCACACAGGAAAGGCCAGTGTGGCCTTGAGGGCACAGAGTGGAGACAGGAGTGAGCTGCACCCAGGCTCGAAGGGGACCCGCTGTGACCTTGGGCAGGCTGCTGACAATCTGTTTCCTTGGGTGAAAACTGAAGTGGTAATAACACAGCCCAGGGGTCCAGTGAGGTGCTGGATGAGTAGTGCCTGCTTCCGACACAGTACACGGTGGTTACTGCTGTCGTTAGTATTATTAGTAGTAGTAGTGGCATTAGTATTATTATCTGTATGAACTACTTAGCTCTATGTGCCTGGCCATTTAGAACTCAGTTGAGTTAGCTACTGGTGCTGTCACTTCTGCCGACACAGTCCTTGCCCTTAAGAGCTCACAGCCCACAGAGGCCAGAGGCCGCTCGATGCTGGGCTTTGTCTACCAGGATTCAGACCTGGTACCTCCCCCCGAGCCCCTGCTACATACCACCACGGCATCCTTTGCTGTCCCTGGGGTCCACAGGGGGACTGAGGCCCAAGCACTTCCCAGGGGTCACACCCAGGGCAGGGGCCCCGGAATCGCTTTAGCCGAATGCCCCTTGTCTGGGCCTGCATCCTGGGAGGGGAGGTGGCCACGGGTCAGCAAATCTGTGGCTGCCGCTGCCAGGCGGGCTGGGCTGGGCCCTGTGTGCTCCAAGAGAAAAGGTACCAGGGGCCTCGTCCTCCCAGCTTCAAAGAGCCTCGTTATTAACAAAAGTGTGCTGCGAATCCTTTTTCTCCTCCCTGCTTTCCTTAAGGCAGGTTCCCAAGTGAAAAGGGAAATACACAATGAGAGGCAGTAAGGAAACCTCGGAGGAAAGCCAGGCGTCTGCAAAGATGGGAAGGAACGACATCCTACCCTCGTGTGAGGTGTGGCTTGCTCGCTTTATTTATTTAAAATAGTCTCTCTCTCTCTTCCCCCCTTCCTCCCAATTCAGCTGGTCTCTCAGGCTGTGCTTTAAGTTCTTTTGAAGTGTTACAACCATTTTCTCCTCTTTCAATTAACAACAAGAAAAGGAAGCTAATAGCTTCCTGAGCCACTCGCTGTAAATATTAACAAAGTCTGGCCGTCCGGGCCGAGCGCACAGCGTTGCTCCCGGCCAGAGATCGTGTTTACGGGAAGCAGGGGAGGGGTGGGAGATTTCCAACACGGAGTCGAAAATCCCTTGGCACAGGCTTCTGCTGGTGCGGGGAAACCGGGGAGCAGGGGGGGCAGGAAGCTGGGGGAGAGGGTGCCTGTCCCTGGGGGCTTGAGGCTGGCACAGCTGGCAGGAGGGAAGGAGAGAACTGAAGCTGTTGGTGGACGCTTCTAGAAGGAAAGGCAGCTTCCTCTAGGGGCACTGAGTAACTTGGACCATGGCAGGCGCGCAGCCTGGAATCCCCGATCGTGCCTTTGAGCGTGGTCAGTGGCGGAGGTCTGAGAAAGAGGACTGGCTTTCTGGACGCAGCAGCTGGGGGAGGCGCTGGTGGGCCCCAGGGGTGCACACTGGCCCCCCAGCACCAGCATGGGGTCCCTGAAGGAGCTGGGGTCGGGGTCGGGCAGGAAGGACTCCAAGTCGGGAGTCGGGACCTGAATGGAAGACACTGAGGCTGGGGGGCGGTCCAGGGAGGGGGCAGCCGGGATGGGAGGTGACACCCTTGGGCAGAGCCTGGGTTCCTGACAGCTCCTTGGCCTTCTCCCTCCAGCTGTGACCCCCCGCCCCCGCCTCAGGAGCCTGTGAGCCACATGGAGCTGCAGCCAGCAAAGTGCTGCTCACACATCACTCGCGCTGCGGCGGGGAGGCGGCAGGGGCCCATTCCACAGCCCGGCTGCCAGGGGACCTGTGTGACAGCACCCGGGCCAGGGCGGCCAGGACGGGACCAGAGCTGCCTCAGCCCCGACACACACCCCGGCCGAGGGGCCAGCCGAGGGGTGCATGGCTGGTGGCGGGATGGGGCCGAGCAGCCGCTGTTCTGCCGGCAAGAACAGGCCAGTTTCCACGTTCCAGCCTTCGCTGGTGGCACCAGACTCATCACGCCCTGACTCCTTCCAGGCTGGACGCAGACCCTCAAGGGCCAGGGGGCCGCTACAGCAAGGCCTGCTAGGTAGGGCCAGCCAGCAGGGCAGCCTCCTTCCTGAGAGCCGGCAGGTAGGGGGCCACTCCTGTCTCCTCTTTTGTGCCTAGAGTCACTGTGAACGGGCAGGCTCCAGCCACTGTGCCCTCCCGAGGGCGAGAGGGCAGGCCTGTGGAGGGCTGCAGAGTCGCCACCCGCTCCTAGGCACACCGCCACCCACAGCCCCAGAGGCTGGGAGCAGCTGTCTGTCCCTCGGCAAGCTGTCCTCACTGGCCCTCCCCGTCACCACTCACGCAGTGCCTCGGCACGGGAGTCCCCGCCTGCCCTTGCACGGAGGAGATTTCAAAGGCACAAGAGCACTCCAGGCAGATGAGGCCTCTTCAGGCGCCTGCCCACTCGTCTGCCCACCGCCCAGGGACAACGGCACTAACCTGGCAGCTGTTTCTAGGTACCCCCTGTCGATCAGCTGCATTGTGGGGGGTGTGAAGGACTTGACAGCCCTCTACCTCTCTGGCACCCTGAACCTGGCAGAATCTGGCCTCCAGAGTCCCCAGACAGCACAGGGAGGGTCTGTGGGCCTGGTGGGACAGACGGGGGGCCAGTGGGGGTCGGCGGCTATGGTCCACGCCTGACTGGCCCGCTGGGCTGCTCTGCCAGCTAGCACAGGGCTCGGGAGTCCATTCCCGGCCACATCTGCCCAGAGCTGCCCACACGTGCAGGGAGGGAAGGAAGGAAGGGAAGAAAGAAGGAAGGAGCGATGTCCCATGGTAGAAGTCTGAGTTTGCTCCCTGGAGAAAACTGTCCCAGAGGAGTGGCCCCTTGGGCCCCCGGGGTCCCCTGCTCTGGGTGCTGCCGTCCTGTTTCTCCAGCGGTCTGTCTCCGAGGCTGGGCATCGGCAGTGGTCCAGACCCGCTGGCTGGGTGGCGTGGGCTCCTGCAGCTACCTACGGACTGGCTGGCACACTTGCTCACACACCCATCCCTGAAAGTCTGGGTTTTGTCAGGAAATGGTTTAATTAGCAGAGTGGAGGCTCAGAGGGTTCGCACCACATAAGCAGGCTCTCTCGCCTCCGCCCCTTCTCACCCTGCAACGGGGTGCCGTGCTTGGTGCCAAGCCTGGGGGAGTGAGAAGGGGGCTGGGTGGGGCCCACCCCATGAGCAGGAGGGAGGAGCTGGAGCCTCCAGACACGCCCCTCCAGGGGCCTCCCTGCTGCCCCTGCTCCAGTAGGCCTGGGGGCTGCGGGCCAGAGCTGGGGCCAGGCTCAGGAGCCCACAGCAGGCCAGCCCTTATCGTGCTCCCTGGTAGTGCTCCCAGGAGCACTCCGCTGCCCTCCAGTGAGGAGAAGGCTTCGTGAACCCACTTAGTCCCCGGGCCTGTCTTCAGGAAGTAGAGCCTGGGTGGCCTCCCAAGTTGGCCCCCTCCCTTCAATCCCTGCTGCTCACTGTCCCAGCCTAGACCCCGCCCCTGTTCTGGGGACACCATCCCAGCCTCTCGCTGGCCCCTCCTGTGCACCCTGGCACCCTCCAGGTCTCCGTGCTGCAGCCAGGTGCATTTAAATTGTAAATCTGGTCCTGCTTCTCCTTGCCGGGGCACCCTGTGTCCCCACTGCCCTGGGTATGACCAGGCCCCTCGGCACGGCATTCAGAGCTCCCCCAAGGTCAGGCTCCTGCCCTGCTCCAGCTCAGATCACTGCCTCCACTGGCTCAGGGCCTGGGACACCGATCTTCCCACTGTACCTGCGTCTCCCACCTGCAAGCCTTTGCATATGCTGTTCTCTGGACCTGGAATGTTCTTCCTGCCCCACTCCCTACTACGCTGCCCCTGTTACAGGAGCAGTCCTGGCCCCCAACATGGCAATGCTCTTTCTGCGCTGTGGCACTGGCCCCCAGCCCTCTGCTCGCAGAGAAATGAACGTGGCTGTGGCAGTCCCCAGGCCCGTGCTGGCACAAGCGAGGAGTGACCCACTCTCTGCGATAAGAAAGAAAGGGACCGGCCCTGTGGATGGCCGTCCTGGGGAGCGGAAGTCAGCAGCCATGGAGCAGACTCCAGGTTTGAGTCACAAAGAGCCTTTTCATCTAAAAAGGTCAGATTCAGATGCTGACCTCAGCCTGGAAGTCCAAAATGAAAGAAAACCCCGAGTCTCCTCGCTGGCGCCAGCTCTGACCTCCTTACGGGGATCTAAACTCTGCCCTCTTTGCCACAGGGCAGCTCTGCCCCGGGAGGGGGTGGGTGTGTTCATTTAAAACGCCACTTGGCTAAGTCACCAGCCATAAAGCCCACCTGGGTTTCCAGCAGCACATACCAAGCACTTGATTAATGAGAAACACATAAAAATCCATCCCTGAGAGCCATAGGTTGGAATGAAACAGGAGGGCTAATTGCTATTATAAGAATTAATATCAGCTAGCACCGAGGTTCAAGTCACCCGTGAGCTGTAAAGCTGAGCCGCTCCTGCTTCGGGTGGAAGCCCAAGGGACCCAAGGTGGGCAGCGGCTCTGGAAGACAGAGGGTGGTCAAGGGAGAAACCTGGCTGCACCTGCCCCGCTCTGGATTGGGCCCAGAACCCCAGAACATGGGAGGACCCCAGAACCACAGCACAGTGTCATCTTCCCCAGGAAGCCCCTGTGATCTGCCTCCTCCCCTAGGCTGGGCAAGGTGGGGCTCTGGCTCCCCTGCTGCCCTGCCTGCTGGACTTCAAGCTCCTGGAGGACGCGGGGCTCCTCTTTGGATCCCCGATGTCCTGAACAGTGCCCAGAGCATGAGTGAACTCAGGGTGTTTGCTGGCGGGATGAAGGGATGGAGAGGTGGATGGAAGGCGGGATGGAGTGATGGATGGGTGAATGGAGAAATGGAGGGAGGGAAGGATGGAGAGATGGGTGGATGAATGGAGGGAGGGAAGGGTACATGAGAGAACCTCAGTAGAACCCAGGGCCTCTTGGTGCAATGTTTGGTGGACTGTGCGTTTCTGTTGCACTGAGTCATGGTGTGGTGCAGGGAGAAGGAAAGCTGCCTGGGGTTTTGAGCCCTGGCTCTTCTGCAGGTTGTGTATATAACCCTGGACAAGTCCCTCTTGCCCTTCTCAGTCTGCACAATGGAGGTGGTCCTCCCTGCCCTGCCAACTGTGCTGGTTGTCCCAGGCTCAGGGGAGATGGCAAAGCAGAAATTACTGGAAAAGGGTAAGGTGCACGGTAAACGGCACGTGTGTATGGCAGATCCAGCCCAAACGCAAAGGGAGGTGAGAGATGTGGGATTGGGCACTTGGCTTTCTTTTCCCCTTTCAAATTTCTTTTAATTCAGTTGTGATGTTGTTTATAACAAAAGTAAAATTGTATAAGCATCTCAAAGTACTTACAAATGGAAGATTTTATTATGTTGACCCAAAAATGGTTCTTTGGTTCCGAACAGAGACCAGACCCGGAGCCTACGGGAACAGGGAAGGCCAAGGCAACGGGTGACCAGAGGCTGTCCTCTGACGGGGTGCCCGGAGCCCGTGGCTCACCAGGGCCTAAAGAAGGGCCCTTGGTTACTGATCCCCTGGGACCCCACAGATTCCTTTTGTCTTGGTTAACTTGACCAACCGACAGTCTACAAAGTCTGAGTGCAACCACTAACTTTGCACTGGGTGGTCTCCACTCACGCGAGCCAGTAGCGTGACCACCGGGGGCGCTGTGGCTCTGGCAGGAGGAATTTGCCAGGCGGCCTCATTTACATATTTATTCCCGGGCCTCTTTTGGTTCAGTGAATGCAGGTGGCTACTAATGATCATCATTATGCACCCACACATGGGAAGAGCCACAGCGCTGCCTGGGAGCTCACACCTCCCAGCCACTGCCAGCCAGGCTCACTTGGAAAACCAGTCCACACCCCGGACGCCCAAGAGGCCCTGCTCACCCACGGCGGAGACGCCCGCCCAGGAGCCCCATGTCCGAGCACCGAGCACCGGGGTTCCCAGGAGGCTGTGCAGGACCCAGGGAAGGGGGTGGGGGGTGCAGCAGGCAGACTGAGGGTGTACAAAGCTGATGGCACCTTGCTCAGACCCTCGGTTTTCTAAATGAGGGGTTCACAGGATGCATGTATTAAGCACCGACTGTGCAAGGCACTGAGCTGGGCACTGGGGGATCCAGCCTCAGATCCTCCCTTAAAGCCACAAAATTCCTTTCCTGATATTATGTCGTTGCCGTCGTGGGCTGTGGGACCACGCACTCCGAGAGGCACCCGCTGCAGGAAGACGGGTGACTGTGAGCAGATTCTTACAGGACAGGACAGTGCAGGGAAGGCTGGAGCCAGCTCAGGACCTTAATGAGCAGCCGTGGGAGACACGGCTGTGGGGCCAGGCTGAGGCCAGGCCTTATGGGGCCTTGGAGACCACGCGCGAGCATCGGCTTTATCCTGAGAGCTGTGGGGAAGGTCAGAGACAGACATGCCGGTGGGAGGAACCCTCTTCCCGGGTTCTCAATTTCAAAGGCAGAGCTCGGGTGGTTTCTCTCTGCCGTGGGGAGGCAGGGGCCATGGTTGGCTAGAGCTCCCGGGCAGGACACGGCCGCCATCCTCTCTAAATGCTGAGGCCCAGCCCCCGCCCCCCGCCCCCCTCCCCCGCCCCCAGTGGTAGAAAAACGATTTCCTCACCCCGGCCAGGGAGGCAGATGACCTCACTGGACTTTTTCCATCTCTCGCTTTCATAGAGAAATTACAATTTATAATTGGATGAAATCACGAGGGTGGTAATAGCAATAAGGGCTGTGCTGAGCCCGCGCTGCCACCCCACACGCAGGGACTCTGTCCTCATCTTCCCTCCCGTTCAGCCCCACCCCTTCAAGGAGCATTGGCCAGGCCCTAGCCGGTCAGGACTGACGTCCCGTAGGGCTTGCTGGCTCGCAAACCTTCTTTTCCCCTTTGCCCTGTCAACCCCATCCTGGCCTGCACACACCCTTCCCACGTGCATTCCCTGCCAGGCCGGAGCCCCTGGGCAGCCACCCCCAGTTTGGGTGCTGGGCTTATTAAAACATGCAGCCTAGATATCCTTGTTTTTATTTGTAACGGCCCCAGACAACAAGCACTTCTCAAATCAGCCACCTTCGGCCCTACAAAGGAAAGTGCCCAGATGCAGCTGAGCCCATCTGGATCCGATTTCAAACCAGAGCTGGCACTCTCAGATGTGTAATAAAAGCCCTTTTCCAAAGAGGGGCTCCTGCAGGGGGAATACGGACACCAGGGCACCGTGGGCCTTCCACATGCCACGCTAATGAGAGCGGATGCAGAGGGCTCAGGTTTTGTTTTGGATTCTGGGAACAGCCTGCCCTGCCCCCCAGGTCTCTAAGGAAGGGGAGGGCGGCTGGGGTGTGGAGGATGAGCCCAGCCTAGGACGTGGGGTGGGTGCAGGAAGGAGGCCAGGGACACGGAGGCCCAACTTCCCCAGTTCCCTGACGATCCTGCTTCCCACAGTGGGGAAAGGCAGTGCTTGTTCTGGAAGCCCAGGCCACGGTGGCCCAGTTGGAGCCTCTGAATGACATTTAGCAAGAGGAGCAGGTGCTGGGGAAACAGAGCCAGCTCTGGGCTGGGCGGACGGCCCTGCATGGCCAGGAGCTTGCAAAACTTCATTCTTCTCTTCCTAGTCCTCCCATCCCCGGGAAACCAGGTAGCTGCCAGGAGCGGCGCTCCACTCCACGTGGCCGGCTGTTTGCTGACTGGGTTTGAAAAGAGGCAGGAGATGGGGGAGAATAGTCCCAGCCCCCTCTATGGCTCCTGGGAAGGTGGCATTCAAGGAAACAGGACCCAGAGGGATGGGAGGAAAGGGCTTCAGCCTTGACGGATGCTGGTCCCCAAGTGGCTCCTAATTTCCTTGGGCTTAATCACTCGTGTTGTTTTCGGCAGGTGAGCAGCAGGGAGTGGGCACACGGAAGGGGTCCTTTTTGGACAGACAAGACCAGGGAGTGAAACAGGAACAGCCCATCCTCCCCACCTCCGCAGCCAGAAGACCTTCTCTACAAACAGGAGCAGCGAAGCAGGACTGAGCCCCCCGCCCCCCAAGCATCTTCCCAAAGGGGGGCCTGTGGGGCCGACAGCTCGGCAGCACATGTCAGCGGCCCCAGCCCCACCGTGAGCATCCGAACTCCTCGGCGGGAAATGGACCCCTCCTCCCCTCCGGAGGCGCAGCCTGAGTGGCAGGAATACCAATTCTTTGGAGAGTGGCTCCCTCTCAGCTCTGTCACGCAAGAACGCTCCCTGCACCGAGCCCATTCTGCCAAGTGACTTAAAGGGATTAAAAAAAAAAAAAACCTTGGTAAACAAAAAGGGGGTAAAAGCCAGGCAGAGGCCTTTCAGCAGAGGTGACGGCCTACAGACAAAAGGGCAAGAGTTGACAGAGGCCGCGGAAATAGAAGCGGCAGAGGCTACCCTCCCTGGGCTGGGCGCCAGGCCGGAGGGCATGCCCAGGGAGCAGGGGGTCGGAGCACCCTCAGGCCGCCCTCGGAAGTCCTGGGGCTGCAGGGGGCACCCCCGTGCACCTGGCGTGCGCACCCCTTACTCCGGGGGAAGACCCCAGCAGCACCTGCAGCCCAAGGCACCCAAGATGCTGCTTGGGACTCGCAGCCTTGTCTGAACCAGGAGACCAAAGCACAGGATCTCCTCCTCACGACCTGGGGCGCCCCGGCACCACCCACCACCCCGAGTCTGGGGTCTGTGCCCCGAGTGGTGTGCGGCCTGCTAGGGCCTCGGGCCAGAAATGTGAGTGCATCCTGGGCACATCGGGTCCTGAGGGGCAACTTCGGCAACGGCCTCTGGAGCGGCACCCCAGTCAGACCCAGCGGGCTCCAGGGCTGCAGCGGCGGAGGTAAGGCTGAGGGTCTCGGGTTTGGAAGGGCTCTGGGGTGGCCAGGAAGGCAGCCAGTGCTCCTTGCACCCAGAGAGAGCATCGCTCACGAGACAGCTGGGTCCTGACCTCCAAAGATCCCCTTCCTAGGCTGGGACGCATTGGGGCATCTCAGAGCTCCCTGGGTCTGCATCTCCACCCCACTCATGACACACGCAATTCATGCAGCTGGTGGCTTCTGTTTGCCAGGGTAAGGATTGTTTGCTACCTGGTGGCCTGGTGCTGCTGGGCCCGACCCCATATAGGCAGTGGCCCCTGGTTTTGAGCCCCTCCCTGCCAGTACTGCAAGGCTATGTGTTCTGCCCAAAGGGGGCAGCAGTGAGGCCTGAGCCTGAGGAAGGGGCTGGTGGGGTGCTGGCGGGCAGGAGCTTTGGTGACCTGGGCCACTTGCCATGGCACCTGCTACCCTTGAACTGGAGGGAGTCCAGTCCTTTCCATCTAGGCCTGCCCTGCTCTGTCAGTGGGACCCAGGGAGAGGTTGATCCAAAGCCACCACCCAAGGTCCTGCACCTGGTGGCCCTTGGCCATCATCTGCTCCTGCTTGCAGTTTAGCCCCTTTGTTGTTAGAGGGGTGAGCTGAGTGCCCCAAGGTCACACAGCAGTCCCCAAGCCTCCCTCCAGGTTGGGGCGGGGCCAGGTTGGGGGTAGGGCCTACTTCTTCCAGAGGCCCCCACCTCCACCCCGGCCTCTGCCTCCAGGAACACGAATCCGGGCAACCTGGGACAGGCGCCCTGCGCAGGGAACACGAATCCGGGCAACCTGGAACAGGCGCCCTGCGCAGGGAACATGAATCCGGGCAACCTGGAACAGGCGCCCTGCGCAGGGCAGGGAAGCCCCAATTCATTACCAAGATGGAAAATGACACTTCCCCGCGCTCTTCCTCGGGAGAGGGGCTGATTTATGATTGCGCCAGGGCCCAGGACATTCGTCACCACGGCGCAGCGCGCACGCCGTCTGCGGGGGCATTAATAGCCGTGTTATTAGCCACCGGCGTGAAAGATGCCCTGCGGATGGGCTATTTGCCGTTATTTATTATAAAGGCGAGCCAGCCCGGCAGCGGGGCCGCGAGGCGCCACGAGCGCGCCTGAGCCCGAGATGGGCCCCAGCAGCCCTTCCCCTCTGCCAGCACGGTCCCTACTGTGCTCTCAGTTCCTAGGAGGGCTTGGGGGTCATTTCTGGGCTGAAGTCAAGCTGGAGGGGAGCAGCTGCTGCCCCAGGTATTTATGGAGAATCTGCTGGGCGGGCTTTGGGCAGGCTCCCTGCAAAAAGGGAAAGCAGCTATGGGGCCAGACAGTCTGGGTTGGGCCGGGGCCCTCAGGTGTGAGCCTGTGACCTTGGGCAGGTCCCTTCCCCTCCCTGAGTGTGCCTCCACTTTGTGCACTGGGGAGCAGGCCTTGTTGCTGCCACTGCAGGAAGGAGAGGATTTTGTGAAGGGCCCAGCACATAGCAGGCCCCGGGCCCTGCCAGCTGGTGCTGATGCCCACGGGCGTGACCCCGCAGGGACACTACCCACCAACACCTTCGCCACGCCAAGCCCCTGGGAAGGGTTTGAGAGCTCGGTGGTGAGGCCCCAGGAGGTGGGCATTGGAGGGTGGTCTTTGGCTGCCAAAGGGCTGTGTCTTTGTCCTGGACCTGTCCCTTCCAGGCTCTGGACCTCAGTTTTCCCTCATCTGTAAAAAGCAGACAATCTCTGAGGTCCTCGACCTCCCCATTCCAGGGCCCAGAGGGGCGGGTCCCACCCTTGTGTGCATCTGTGCGGTGAGAGGGAAGGTGCCAGACAGATCTGTAGCTGGGCAGTGCCAGGCTGGCCACCCTGTGTCAGGGGACAAGCTGGGACAGCCAGGAGTCTCCCTCTGGGGCTGGGGAGGCCCCACTGGGAAGCTGAGAGGGGCAGTGAGAGACCTGGCAGGGGAAGAGCACCGGACGGCGAGTCCAAGGCCTGAGTTTGCGTCTGGCCTCTCTACCTGCTGCTGCACAACCAGGCCAGTCCCTCTGCTGCTTTGGGCTGCGGTGGTGCAGACACTGGGTCATTATGACTCCTGGGGTGGGGCTGAAGGAGGGCCAGCCGCCCTCTTCTCTCCCACTGCCCAGTCCTGGGTTCAGATTCTGGGGCCTCCCCTCGTGGCACCTTCATTCATTCATTCATTCATTCATTCACTCGTTTGACAGGTGTTAACTGAACACCTCCGTGCCAGGCTCTGTGCCAGGCACAGGACCACCCATATCCCGACCTAGGTGCTTACATTCCAGCACGAGGAGTCAGGCAATCCCTAAGCTGGTGATGGGTAAATGGGGGTCCCGCGGGCAGCAGCAGGGCCTGCCTCCCTGCTCGTCAGGGATGCTCACCCCTGCCGGGCCCAGCGCCAGGCCTCTGATGTACAGTCAGTGAGCATCGCCACCACCAGCCCAGCCTTTCCTGGCCACCTGCTCCTCTCTCGGCCCCTTGCAGCGGCTCGGGACCCCGCTGGCTACTGCAGAGCCCAGCAGTACAGACCCCGAAGCTGGGCCATGTTCTTGGGGATCGTCGCTCTCTTTTCCCCAGCACCCTAAAATAAAGGCCCTTAGGCCCATCTCCTTCCTTCTGGAATTCCACTGCGCTTTCTTTTTTCCTTCCCAAAAAGACATAAAGTCTCAGTCTAGGCAGCTTTACTAAAAATGGACACAGACAGAAATACCAGGTGCAGGAGCGTCTTATTAAATAATGCCGAGAGAGAGAGGCACAAAATTACATGTGTCTCCTTTCATCCCCCACTCCTGGCCCTGAACAGTCTAATATCGAACACTGTTATCAATATAATTAACCTCCTAAGACACAATTTTAAAGTCTTGTTTTTTAAAGCGATTTACATTCTCTCAAGTTCAGGACATCCCGCCGCCTGGCACCGGCACCGCCCAGACGGCCTACGCGGTTAGGTGAACTCGTGGTGCATTTATAGTGGATTTGCATACCTGTCTGCAATTACTGCCAGTGATAACAGCTGATGCATAATGCATGCAGCATGAAATTAGAAAAATAATTAACTTTAGGTTTTAAAAGTATCCCCACCCCCCCACCCTCTGTGCATTACAGGTTCTGAATGACACCAGTGGACAAGATCCAGGAGCAAGGTTGGTTGGGTGATGGGTGTGGCCGGTTAGCAACACCCCCCTCCCACACACCCCACCAAAGCTGGGGTTAGAAGGTCCTTGAGGTCATGGCATCCAGCCCCTGCCCAAAGGAGGTGCCTGTGGTGGGCTTGCAGCCCCTGCGGCATCTGCCCGAACTAGGGTCTGGAGAAACCACACCCATACCCAGGAGTCAAGTTCCCCTTCTGCACCACGTCCCCCTTCCGGTGCCGGGAAGAGCCTGACCAGTGGGCAGCGGTGGGCTCAGGAGGGCACCTCTCGCAGGGGCAGGGGCAAGGAAAGCTACGGCCAGAGGGAGGGGGGACCTGGCCATGTGGGGGAGGGAGGAGCAGTTGCCCAGGCCAGGGCTGTGGGGAAGCGTGAGAGCCCGAGCCAAGCTGCTGGCGGGAGGGGCTGCCAAGATGAAGGGCCTCAGGTCTCTGTGCCTGGAACAGGGGTGGGGCATGGCTCAGTAAACAGGGAACCCTCCAGGGATTTGCTGGACCCATTGAGGGAAAGGCCTGGCTCCTTGCCCAGGCCCCTGCTGGGGAGTGGAGTTAGGCCACAGGTGGGCTCCCTGGACTAGCTGACCAGGGTGCCCCTCCTGTGAGGCGCAGGGAGGGGCCAGGGGCTTCATCTGACCCTTGACTCCATCTTCCACCCTATTTCCGGCCTTGCCTCCTTCTGAGGGCTCAGCCAAGACAGGTGGGCAGCTGCCCCAGGGAGCTCTTAGGAGGGCCTTGGGGCCCCTCATGGGGACAGGGTAAGGGCAGCTCTCCTTTCTAAAACCACCCAGGGCCTGCACTGGGCACCTTGCACAGCCCCTCCCTGCCATCCTCCTCCCAGAAAAGGGGATCCTGTCAACACACCACAGGTGGGGAAACTGAGGCCCAGAGAGATGTCACCCCAGGCCGCACCGCTGGGGCTGGGGAGGCCATCAGTGAGCCCAGCCCTGCTGGCCTCTCAGCCTTGCAGTCCAACGCCTCCTTCTGGGGTCGGGGCCACCTGGAATCCCCTGCTTCCTCAAGGAGGGGCTGAGACTGCCTGGCCCCCCGGGGCACCGAGCATCAGGATGTCCCCTCATGAGCTGCCTTCGCTTGGCACATGGGAAGGAGAGCCGGGGCTGGGAGGCAGGGAGGCCTGCCCAGCCCACCCTCTCCTGCCTGGGACCCCCAGCTCCTGCCCAGCCTGGCTTCCTTCAGAAATATGCCCCACCCCCGCCCAGCCCGACACACTCATCTTTAACTGTGCCCTCCACACCGTAGATGCCACCCCACACACAGCGGGCCAGGGCCTGGGACAGGCCTGGGTCCCACAGCTGTCCTCTGCATGTCATCCTCACTGTGACTCCCCCAGGAGGACCCCCCAGAGGGCCCTGGACCTCTGCCAGCCCCAACTTGGTGGGATTTGGGGGACACAGCAGGGCAGAGCACCAGGAGGCCAGGGGTCCCCAACAGGGAGGTGCCCACCCAGCTGGCAGGTGTTTGCAGATGTTGCCCAGCACCTCCTGCTTCTAGCCGGGTGGCGTGGGAGCCGAGCCCACAGCCGCGGAGGGTCAGGGAGTGGCCTCTACACGAGGCCTGAGGCAGGAGTCGGGGGTGTGCTGTGCCCAGAGGCAGCTCAGGTGGCACAGTGGCTTCAGGAACCGGTGGCATGTAGGGTTCTAGGGGGGCAAGGTGAGAGCTGGCTGTGGGCCCCTCCCCACCCCTCTCCCCTCCCTGGGGCCACGAGGTGGGTGGCGAAGGGGTGTTGACAGCCCAGAGGCAGAGACTGTGCTGCTGGCACAGCTTGTGAGGAGGGGAGGGCTGACCTGCACAGTCGGAGGGGTGGGACATCTCAGCATCACAGGCTGGTGGCGAGTCAGTCTACCCAGGAGGCACAGCAGGCGCAGGGAGTGAGGAAGGGGTCAGGAGAGCGGACTGAAGCTAGCCTGTGTGCCTGGGGCAGTCAGAGCCTTAGCAGCTTTTAACCTGGACACCCTCAGGAGGGATACTTTGCCCAAGTTCCCATGTACGGGCCACTATTATGATGAGGAAACTGAAGCTCAGAGAGGGCAAGCAACTTGCTCAGAATCACACAGCCTGGAAGTGGCAGAGGCGGGACTCCAACCCAGGCTCCTCTGTCCTGGAAGGTGGCAGGAGCCAACCACTGATAGAGTGAATGCCTCGACTAAGGGGGATCCTGGATACCTCCAGCCGAGCCATCCCGACGCTCCCCTCCCCCACCCCTGTGGCCGGCCTAGGATCCTGCTGTCAGTCACAGCCGCAGGCAGGTCGTAAGTCACACCGTGCCGGAGTCTGAGGGATCCGTGCGATGACGACAAGCGATCCCGTAAAAGATGGGCAATTTACCAGGCTTAATTTGATGGCCACATAAACTACCAAACACACAACGAGGGAATAAAAAGGCAGCCAGGCACCCAGGCGATTAAAGGCCCCTCCAGCGAGGCATGCTGTCCTCCCCACCTCGGGTCCCACGCGTTCCTACCCTGGCCTTGGGGAAGGGGCGGCCGGGGCCTCTGGCCGAGATGGATGAGGCCCGCAGGAAAGGCCTTGGGTCCCTGCCTCCCAAACGCTTCTTGGTTATCCATCAAGCATCTCTGAAAGGTGCAATTTGGACTCTATTATGATGCTAGGGGCCTCTGGAGGCTAAAGACTGTGGCTGTGAGCTGAGCGGATGCCGGGAACAGATGTCCACGCCACAGAGTGCGGTGGCCGGCCTTGGCTTCGGCCTTAACAAGCCTGCCCCCTGCTCAGAGCACGGCCCCGGAACGGCCGAGCACAGAGGCCACCCATGTCCCTTGTGCCAGGTCTGAGCAGCCGACAGACCAGGGAGGGTGTGTGTCCTCTGGCCAGATGTGGGGGGCCTGGGCAGGGGTGCTCCTGGGCTCAGACTGGACCCCGGAGACTGAGGCAAGGTGGTCTTTGGACAGGCCTGTGCCTCCCTGTCGCCGGCACCCACCCCGCCTTTCCGCTCATGAGCAGCGAGAGACGGGACCTCCGGGCGCCACAGCTTCGTGGTGTTGGTTCTGTGCAGGAGGGACACACGTGCAGCTGAAAGCTGGGCTGGCTGTGATCCTGGACGAGCCCCTCACCTCTCTGAGCCTCAGGGGCTCAGCTGCGAAGTGGGGGCTGAGGACGTGTGTGGGTGGCAGTGGCCACAGGTTCACGCGTGGAGGGCAGTGGGCAAGGCCCCGCCAGAGGGTTCAGCCAGTGTTGGGTTTATCCCGCCCTCCGAAGGCGTCCACTCTGCTGACAGCCCCAGGCAAAGCAGGCAGGAGGCTCGTGGACAGCTCAGCGAAGTCTGAGAACCCTCGGCCCCGGCCCTAGGTCGGGCCCAGGTGGGCTGGGGACTCACAGTGGTCAAGCACTGAGGTCCCGCAGCTGGACAGCCGTGGGGCAAATCCAGACTCCACCACCTCCTGCCAGGGGACCTCTCTGCGCCTCAGTTTCCTCATCCACAGAATGGGTCAATAACAGTTTCTCCTTTAAAATAGTTAGCCAACATTTGCTATGTATCAACCACTGGGCTGGGCCCCGAGGGACACACCAATGAGTAAGACACACAATCCCCCCCCTTCCTGCCCTTATGGAGCTTCTAGTGGGGACACAGACAACGAGAACAAAGAAAGTGAAATATATGGGCCGTTAGTTGGTGGTAGCTACTACAGGTAAACAGGGAGTGGCGGGGAGGCATTTTCTGGGGGTTGTAATTTCTGATGGGGTGGCCTCACCTGGAGGAGGGGAGGAGCAAGCAGGTGCATCTGGGGGTGAGTGTTGGGGACAAAGGGATCCACATGCGCAAGGGCCCGGGGGCGCCAGGGCGGGGTGTATCTGGCTGCTGTGGTCAGTAGAGGACTGTGGGCGGGGGATTTCGCCAGGGGACTGCAAGGGGAGGGGCTGCAGAGCAGGGTGCAGGGGGGGGCTGCAGAGCAGTGTACAGAGGGGGGAGGGGCTGCAGAGCAGGGTGCAGGGGGGGCTGCAGAGCAGGGTACAGAGGGGGGAGGGGCTGCAGAGCAGGGTGCAGGGGGGGCTGCAGAGCAGGGTGCAGAGGGGGGAGGGGCTGCAGAGCAGGGTGCAGAGGGGGGAGGGGTTGCAGAGCAGGGTGCAGAGCGGGGGAGGGGCTGCAGAGCAGGGTGCAGAGGGGGGAGGGGCTGCAGAGCAGGGTGCAGAGGGGGGCTATAGAGCAGGGTGCAGGGGGGAGGGTCTGCAGAGCAGGGTGCAGAGTGGGGAGGGGCTGCAGAGCAGGGTGCAGGGGGGGCACCAAGGAAACGAAGACAGAGGGCGAGAGCTGGGAGCGAAGGCCACCCCCACGTCCGAGGGGCTGAGGGCTGAGGGTCAGTGGTGTCGCACCCACTAGCCTGGGCGGGCCGAGCTCTCCAAGCAATTTGGAATATGCAGGCAGGTGTCCTCAGCACCCAGGCCAGTCAGCGCTGGGTTGTGGGGCTCAAGCTGGCTCCCCACTTTGGTGCTAGGGACTGCCTCACCAGCCCCCCTTTCTCCCGGTTCCCCTGTCCCCTGCTTTCCTCCCTCCTGCTCTGTGGGCAGGCCTCGTGCACCTTCCTCCGCAGTCTCAAGTGCGTCCAGCTGGGGTGTCCTTGGCTGGCCCCCGACCTGCCCTGGATCCACCTCGGGGACAGACCTTCATGCTGCCAGCAGGCCCTGGGTGGGGTGGGCGACGCAGGAGTTCTAGAAGGCCCTGGGGCGGCTGGGCAGACTGAGGGAAGGCCCCTGAGTGCACAGGCGTGTTGAGCACGCAGGGTGACAGCAGGGGCACTCACCAAGGTGGGGCTGTCCCGGCCTTGGGCAGTCTCTGATGCCAAGCCACACAGGCCCAGCCCCTGCTCACGTGCTTTAGTCACCAGGCAGCCCACAGAGCGCTGCAAGCCTAGTGGTGGCCAAGATTCCGGCCTGTGACGGCCAGGCGCGCATAGTAGATGCTCAGTAAAGATCTGCTGGATGGGCGCACAGATAGACGGACAGACGCATGGCTGGGAGGACGGGCAGAGCAGAGGGAAGCTCTATCAGGAGCATCAGGAAGACCTGCAGGAGGGAAGACATTTGAGCTGGGTCCTGAAGGGGGAGGAGCACTTTGCTCCCTGAGAGGAGCGTTCCGGGGACAGAGGGACGGAGAAGAGAGAGGTTTGGCCTGGCTGGGTCCCTGGGGCGCAGGAGTGAGGTCCCCAACCCATTGAGCGGGTGCCGGCTCTGCTCCACACACCAGGGCTGCCCTCCCAGGCCGGGGCTCAGGCTCCGAGGGGCCGCCGTGTCCCACCACTGAGAAGCTTCATGAATCCAGAGTTTACAGCAGACGTCTGCCAGCTGCATGAAGACACCTTTCCCACTGAGGTTGAAACATAATTTCTCTTTAATTGATTTTTTACCACTATGAAGAGTAAAATAATATAAGAAAAAATCCATGCTGCAATTTTTCCATTTGTGAAAACCAGAATTACACCTTGCAGACAATTCCCTCAGAGCGCGAACACCTCCCGCCTTTTATTTGTCTCATTTCTTTAGATGCAAGAAAACAGATAGCTTTTATTTTCCTATGATAGCTGAAAGTTTATGATTTCAGAAGGGGGCAAGGTGTGGGACAATTTCCTGCAGAACACAGAGCTCGGGAGGCTCCTCTGATAAAAAGAGGTTTCTGTAAATACACGAGAAAGCGATTCTGTCGACACCTTACTCTTCTGTCTGTAAAATGTACGAGTGACAAACAGGACGTGTTGTTTTAACACCAGACAATGAAGCTCGGTGCTCTCCGCTGCTCACCAGCGACGGCGCTGGCAGCTTCTTGCTCGCTGGCTCTCGTGACATTTCTGAGCTCGCAGGCCTCCCAGAAACAAGCTTTCCCTTCGAACCCCAGGTCCGAGCCAGAGAGCGAGGCCCGCTCCCCGTGCCAGTGGGGAGTGGCGGCTCTGAATCCATAAAACACGCCCCAAATCCATCCCATCAACATTGACCAGCACGGTTAGCATTGGCCATAAAGACCGGCTTAGTGTGAAATCTTGAGAGAAGGCAAAGCTGCAGCGTGGCTCTCACTGCATTAACCCCCCAGCCCCCGTCACACGCCAGGAGGGCCGAGGCAGCATCCGTCTCATTAATAGGCAGTGTCTGTTAAAGAGGTTTAATGGTCGCCAGATGTCGTTAGAGTCAGACCCTAGCTGGGGCGATCACCTGTGGCTTAAACCTGGCATGAAAAGGGCCGTGCCTCGCAGCTCGGTCGGAGACCCCCAGGCAGCAGGCTGGCGGGTGCGCAACCTGCTCCTTGCGCCGCTGTGGCTGGCCCACTCTCACTGCACCTGTCTTGTGCTCCTTGCAGGTGTTGAGGCTCCAGGTCGGGTGGGGCCGGGCTCCCCCAGTCATCCACCATGGTGGTGGCACACCCCACTGCCACTGCCACCACCACGCCCGCTGCCACCGTCACGGCCACCGTTGTGATGACCACGGCCACCATGGACCTGCGGGACTGGCTGTTCCTCTGCTACGGGCTCATCGCCTTCCTGACGGAGGTCATCGACAGCACCACCTGCCCCTCCGTGTGCCGCTGCGACAACGGCTTCATCTACTGCAACGACCGGGGGCTCACCTCCATCCCCGCAGACATCCCCGACGACGCCACCACCCTCTACCTGCAGAACAACCAGATCAACAATGCGGGCATCCCCCAGGACCTCAAGACCAAGGTCAACGTGCAGGTCATCTACCTGTACGAGAACGACCTGGATGAGTTCCCCATCAACCTGCCCCGTTCCCTGCGGGAGCTGCACCTGCAGGACAACAATGTGCGCACCATCGCCAGGGACTCGCTGGCCCGCATCCCGCTGCTGGAGAAGCTGCACCTGGACGACAACTCCGTGTCCACTGTCAGCATCGAGGAGGACGCCTTCGCCGACAGCAAGCAGCTCAAGCTGCTCTTCCTGAGCCGGAACCACCTGAGCAGCATCCCCTCGGGGCTGCCCCGCACGCTGGAGGAGCTACGGCTGGACGACAACCGCATCTCCACCATCCCGCTGCACGCCTTCAAGGGCCTCAACAGCCTGCGGCGCCTGGTGCTGGACGGCAACCTGCTGGCCAACCAGCGCATCGCGGATGACACCTTCAGCCGCCTGCAGAACCTCACGGAGCTCTCCCTGGTGCGCAACTCGCTGGCCGCCCCGCCCCTCAACCTGCCCAGCGCCCACCTGCAGAAGCTCTACCTGCAGGACAACGCCATCAGCCACATCCCCTACAACACGCTGGCCAAGATGCGCGAGCTGGAACGGCTGGACCTGTCCAACAACAACCTGACCACGCTGCCCCGCGGCCTGTTCGATGACCTGGGCAACCTGGCCCAGCTGCTGCTCAGGAACAACCCCTGGTTCTGTGGCTGTAACCTCATGTGGCTGCGGGACTGGGTGAAGGCACGGGCGGCCGTGGTCAACGTGCGGGGCCTCATGTGCCAGGGCCCCGAGAAGGTCCGGGGCATGGCCATCAAGGACATCACCAGCGAGATGGACGAGTGCTTTGAGACGGGGTCGCAGGGTGGCGCGGCCAATGCAGCCGCCAAGACCACGGCCAGCAACCACGCCTCCGCCACCACGCCCCAGGGCTCGCTCTTCACCCTCAAAGCCAAGAGGCCGGGGCTGCGCCTCCCCGACTCCAACATTGACTACCCCATGGCCACAGGTGACGGCGCAAAGACCCTGGTCATCCACGTGAAACCCCTGACGGCAGACTCCATCCGCATCACGTGGAAGGCCTCGCTCCCTGCCTCCTCCTTCCGGCTCAGCTGGCTGCGCCTGGGCCACAGCCCGGCCGTGGGCTCCATCACAGAGACCCTGGTGCAGGGGGACAAGACGGAGTACCTGCTGACGGCCCTGGAGCCCAAGTCCACCTATGTCATCTGCATGGTCACCATGGAGACCGGCAACACCTACGTGGCCGACGAGACGCCCGTGTGCGCCAAGGCAGAGACGGCGGACAGCTACGGCCCCACCACCATGCTCAACCAGGAGCAGAACGCCAGCCCCATGGCAGGGCTGCCCCTGGCGGGCATCATTGGTGGCGCCGTGGCTCTCGTCTTTCTCTTCCTGGTCCTGGGGGCCATCTGCTGGTACGTGCACCAGGCTGGCGAGCTGCTGACGGGGGAGAGGGCCTACAACCGGGGCAGCAGGAAAAAGGACGACTATATGGAGTCGGGGACCAAGAAGGATAACTCCATCCTGGAAATCCGCGGCCCTGGGCTGCAGATGCTGCCCATCAACCCGTACCGCGCCAAAGAGGAGTACGTAGTCCACACCATCTTCCCCTCCAACGGCAGCAGCCTCTGCAAGGGCACGCACACCATCGGCTACGGCACCACGCGGGGCTACCGGGACGGGGGCATCCCCGACATAGACTACTCCTACACGTGATGCCGCCGGGCCCCATCCCAGCCCCCGCCCCAGCCCCCCGCCGTCCTGGCGCGGCCACGTGGCTTTGCCCAGCCTGCTGCAACCCCAGAGAGCAAGGAAAAGAAATTCCACCATGACCTTCCCGGCAGAAAGCGAAATTTGGGGAGGGCTGACGATTTTGTAGAACACAACAGTGGAAAAAGAAATTTTTTTTTAAAAAAGAGAAGGCAGGAAGGAGGGAGATTCGACGTTGTTGAAGACATAATTTATCCCCAGTTATGCCAGCTGGGGAGGGAAGGACTAAAAATAATATCGCAGGAAGGGTTTTTTTTTTTTTCCTGAACTGGAAAGATACTACCTGTACAACGTCTGTGCACACCTCATGCTCTGTTCAGGGCCATCACAAAGGAACCATCAGGGAGAAGCCGACACACGAAGCCCCCGCGGCCCACCTGCCGCCGCCGCTGCTGGCTCTGCCATGGAGGGTTTTCAGGCTCCTCGCAAAGGAGAGGGGAAGAAAAGATCTTTTGCCACGGAGATATTGTCCTGAAATCTCTTCCCTGGTTTGTTCCGTACCATTTCCCTTACAGATTTGCAGAAATATGGTGTCTTTCACTGCATTCTTTGAACCATCATGTAGTCAATTAAAAAAAAAAAAACACCAAACTCTTTTGCTCCCTATGCTGAAACCCTCCTCGGTTCCGGGCAACGTACTCCGAAGGAGCCGCGATGGAAGCTGTAGCTTCCCCACCACCTGGAGGTGCACCTGTCCGCCTATCTCTGTCTGGGTGGCGTCTCTAAGTACAGACGGGTGGACAGAGCCGACACTCACTCCTTTCCATACTTCTTGGGTCAGTTCTTTCCATTCCTTGAGACAATAGATTTGCAAAAACACTGCTTTCTCCTGGAAATCATTGCGTAAGTAGACAAGGTGCTGGGCATGGGAGTGAGGTGGAGGGTGGAGACCCAGTCTCCGGGGCACATCGCTGTTCCTAAAGGCTGAGGCATGTGGGTCCCAGACCGGTGGCTTAGGGAGGGGCAGGGCAAGGGGTGCCTTCAGCTCCGTCCCAGCTCAGCTTGACCAGAAAAGCTTTCTTCAATTGCCAGCATCCCCGTCTCCCTCCCCCCTGCACCCGCAGACGCAATCACCTTAATAGCAACTATCTGAGCACTTCCTATGTTCTGTGTGCTTCCTCCTGGGACACGTAATTAGTGCAGAAGTGAGTTTTTTTCTTTAATATCAGCTGATTAAACCTATTAGTTTCCATGGCTGCTCAAACAAAGCCCCCAAAAAGACACGAAAATTATCAGAAAAGCCCTGGGTGACAGCAACCCCTCCCCGTGCCTACCCCTGGGACTCTGCATTTGGGAGGGAGGGACCAGATCTCCTTCTAAAAATGCCGGCCTCCGGAAGGGCGCTGACCCGGCCCTTGGAGAGTTAAGGTTTCATTTCCTCCCTCTGGAATCAATGTCGCCATCATTTATCAGCCGACAGCGCAGTGTCGTGGGCCACGAGATTAAAGCAATGATGAAATAATAGCCACGAATCTGGAAAGGGGAGAGGAGCGGAGCCTGGGGTTCCGACAGTGCCTGCGTCCCGGCACTCGGGGAGCTCGGGTCACTGTCTGTCAACGCGCCGCGTGTCCTGCGCCAGGGAAAAGCGCCGTCGGAGCGGAGCCGCTGGTCTGAGGGCAGGAGGATGAGAGGGCCCTGTCCCTGGCGGTGGTGTTTTCAAAAGGCCTCCGCCACTCGGACAAAAGCAGAGGCAGAAGAGGAGGCTGGGCAGTGGTGACATGAAAGGGTCCTACCGGCCCCTTCCGCGAGGAGGTGGGGCTGGGCGAAGCCGATGCAGCGGGGAAGTGGAGAGAGACGAGGCTGCCGCACAGCCCCAGGCCTGTCCCGCCAGACCGTCCCGGCTCTCCAGCCCCCCAAGCCGCCAAGGGGTGTGGACACGTTTCATTCCAAACTAGACCTTTTTTCCCTTTCTCTGCCTGAATCGTTTTCTCATACAATGAGGTCAAAGAGAGAAAATTTCCCAAGCAAGCCTTAATTTCAGGTCCTCGCTGTGGGCCACAGGCCTCCACCCACCCCACCCCGAAATAGCCCTTCCCAGCAGTTCAGGAAGGAACAGAGGGGCCCTCCTGGGATGGCTGGGAAGAGCTAGCTACCCAAATCCCTGGCATAGCGCTACCAGCAAGCTCCATCCTTGCCTCAGCCAGGTCTCCCACTCTCCTTTCCCCACCCCAGCCAGGAGGTCGGATCATGGCCCTCAGTCGCTAAGAAGGCATTTGGGGACAGCAGGTGGCCCGGACCATGAAAACTGCCTGGAAAGGCCCGGCATGGGTGGGGCAGGTGCACGGAGGACCTTGCGCAGGAAGGCAGAGCAGAGTTGAGAGCCAGCCCCAGCCTAGCCACGTTCTCCAAGGCCAGGCCCGGGTGATGAATGTCCCCCCTGCCCCAACGCACAGAGCAGGCCAGGCCCGCAGAGCCCTGCCAGCCGCCCAGAGGAACGTGCCGGGCCTGAGGACCACGTCTCCTGCTCCCGGTTCTGGCAATACCGGGGCTGGGGCCATCTCACTGGAGAGCCCAGCCATCCCCTGCTCCCTGGAGCTCTGGGTGCCCACAAGGGTGGATGCTCCACCCAGCCAGGGCCGTGGGGCCCAGGTCTGGGAATGGCTTTCTCACCTTTCCAGCCCTTCGCGTCCCAACGCTTTCCTAGGGGCCTTTCTGAGAGTAACCCCAAATGTCTGCTGCGTCACAGACCCCCAAGCCAGGGAGCGGGGCCTAAAGCCAGGTCCCCCTGGGACCAGCTCCTCCCAGCTGGCCCCATAACACAAGACGGAAGATGTTCCAGGGCACCCGGCCTCGCGCCCCTTAGATGTGCGTGAGGATACAGGGCCTAGGATGCCACCTGGCGCCTGTCTAAAATCTCCGTCTTGGGCGAGGCTGACACTCCTAAGGGAAAGTTCGCTGCTAAGCTGACCCCGACAGCCTCTAACCAGCCAGAACCACCTCAGTGGCCTCCGTGTTGATGAGTGTATTTTGTGGCATTTAAGGCAGGTTTAAAGTTGAAAAAAGAAAAGGCCCACGACACTTCTTTGGTTAAGTGGTTTACCTTTCATGGTAATTAGATGTAGTGATTGGAATCTCTTTTCTATTACATGGCAATTTTCCTTTAAATTTCCCCTTACAAAAAAAAAAAAGGAAGGAAAAGGCAAGGAAGGAAAGAAGATGGCAGGGCGGCGAGTCATTTGCATTTTGCGAATGAAGCCTCTTGTAAGCTCAGCTCAGGCGTGGGGCCCAACGTATGGAATGCTTAAGAGATTACTAAGAATAAAATCTATTAATTAGTCATACTCAATTCTGCAGACATGATGTGCATCAAAAGCTGCTTTTCTTCCCTCTCTCCTTCCCCTTCCCGAGGCCTCCCGCAGAAGCTTCATCTCCTCCAAACGGGCTCGGGTTTCCTGGACCACCCCCACGTGGTTAGCACGGTGCTCCCCCACCCAGGGCCGGGCTGCCAGGTCTGGAGCAGGAGCTGGGACACCCTGGCTCCTTCCCTGCTCGGGTGACGCTGGCCGGGGAGGGGACAGCCCCTGGGAAGATGGCAGCGGCCGGGAGGGGCCAACCTTCCTCTCCTGAAGTCTCTTCTCCCTCTCTCTCCCTCATGCAGGTACAGGGCTGTCCTCCTTCCCCTGGGGGTCCAGGCAGGGCTCCGGCCCAGATGGGCAGAGAGCTGAGGAGGGGGTCGGGAGGTGTTTCCAGAGAGGTGCAGAGAAAGTGTGTCTGTGAGTGCACTGCCTCTGTTTCCCCTTCTGTAAAGTGGCAGTGCTCCGAGGCAGGGTCTAGAGTCACTCAGGAAAGCTGTGTGCTCCAGAGGCCAGGTGGGGCCCCTCCCTTCTGCTGATTCTGGAAGGTTCTAGTTGGCCCAAGGCAGGCAAGGGAGCCCTGCGGGGTCCGAGGGGCTGGCCCAGAAGCCAGATGGAGGGAAGGAGGGGAAGAAGCAGAAATCAGAGGCACATTCAGGACAGCCCCTCCAGCGGCAAGCAGCAGCTCAAGCCCCAACGCCAACCCGCTCCAGAAATCTGCTTCCTGCTGAATGTGCCAGAGAGGAGCACAGGGCTTCTGAGCCTCCCGCCCATGCGAAATACAACAGGGAAAAGTGGATGCAGCAGACGGGGAACAAGTGGCTAGGGAGTCAACGGCTAGAGCCCAGCGGTCCCCGAGGGAAGGGGTGCGGTGGCCTGTGCCCCCAGGGGCCAGCCACGATCTCAGCCAGCCCACCACCAGCTGTGAGCGTCCACACACCCTCGTGTCCTCACACTTGATCGGCACAAGTGACCATGGCACTGCCTGCCCCTGGACGGGTACCAGGATGCACCCATAAGCAATCCGCAGCCTGTGTGCACAGGCCTTCCTGAATGCAGAGAAGGGGCATTTTTTTTTCCTAAGGAGGGATGAAAAGGCTCCAAAATGCAAATCATTACCATTTACAACCAAGCGAGTCTGCTAAATTGATTAGGAGAGATTAAACTCGTTGGAGGTGAGGGAAAGAGGGATTTTTCATGGTTTATGAACCTGCCCCAAGTGGCCATCCACACGGCACGGACTCTCTGGGCCTGACTGGGTGGGGGAATGAGGTGGGGGTGCCTGCCCCTGCTCAGCTCCCTGAGCGAAAGCTCCAGCCAAGGCCCTCATGCTCAGGCCTTCCTTGCAGAGAAGGGCTCTGGCCATGGGCTTTTCCACTTCCTTTCTGTTCTGGGTGGGTCTGTGTCCAGTTCTGGGTGGGTCTGTGTCCAGTCCACTCTCTGTGGCCAGTGACAGGGGAGTGGGTCCAACTGTAAAGGGAAAACTGAAGGTCAGGGAAGAGAAACTGGGCCATCGAAGGAAACAGACAGTGAGCTCTCTGTCACTGGGAGCATTCAAGCACTAGATGGGGATGCAGCAGATTTTTTCCTGCCAAGGTCTGGTTCTTTAACTAGAAGATCCAGGTTCCTACCCTTGCTTTATCACGCCGAGGACCCTGTAAGGAAGCAGATATCAAGAGATTTGCACTGTGTTGCCCAAAATGACCAGTGTCCCCTGAAAGTTCCAAGTCAGAGCTGTCCTGCAGCCATGCCATCCAGCCCCATCGAAGAGCCACTTGTGCCAGGTGCCGTGGCTCGCACCTGTAGTCCCAGCTACTCGGGAGGCTGAGGCGGGATTGCTTGAGCTCAGGATTTTGAGAGTAAGCTGTGATCACACCACTGCACTCCAGCCCGGGTGACAGAGGAAAACCCTGTTTAAAAAAAAAAAGAAAAGCCGCTTGTGCCACCAGCGGGGCTGCACAATTCCTATCCTCAGCGTCCAAGAGGCACAGAGAAAGGAAGCAGAGATGTGCACCACCCCTTGCCAGAGTCTGAACTCAGCAGGAAGCAAGGACAGGGACCACCACCCTGGGCTGGGTGACAGCAAGCCACCTCCCTGCCCGGCAGCCCCAACCCCAGGCCACCCAGCCTGGAAGCTCTCACACCGCCACTCCGCCACTCCGTGTGTGATCCATCCATCACAGCCAGGTGACAGTGCCTGGGGCACTTTTCACTCTGCGGATTTAAGCATTTACTGGTTCTTTTGAAATGTTCCAAGTAGTTGCCCAAAATACCCACATTTGCTTCTCTTTAAAAATTCACAAAAAGATTCCCTTTGCTCCCCATCCCCCCTTGCTTTTCCTCCCTCCCTTGGCATTTTTAATATGTAGTTTTTCTCTGGTTTTGGAAATTCCAAAAGGGGGTGAGGCCTGCTTCCTCGCCGCAAATGAGTTGCAGGTGTGCCCAGAGACCCCAGGGCCGCGGGGGCCAAGCCTGGCCTCTCTCCTTCTCCCCTGCAGATGCCACGTCCAGGCGACCCTTCAGCCTGGGGCAGCTCCTGCTTCTCTTGCCCCCTGGAGAGCCTGGCAGGGCCCTGGATCTTTGAGATCACTGTCACTGCCCCCTCCTCGTCCCTGAAATGCCCGGCTTGTGTCAGGAGGGTGCCCTGTGGGAGGGTTGATCAGCCCCACGTACCAACAAAGCCAGCCCCTACGGCACTGCGGCCATCAGGGCAGCCATAGTACCCTGGCCCCTGTCCTCGCCACACCTGGAAGCCCAAAAGCCTGAGCACAGAGAGTCCTTGCAGAAGGTCTTTGCTGTCACCAGCCCTAAATCTCTTTTATAGTCATCAAGGTGGATGGTCACTTGGGTAAGATGCCAGGTCCCTGAGCTCCTCCATGGGGCTTGCATAGTTGGGGTATTGCCCTCCCCAGCGGTCACTGAGGCCCAGCACAGCGCCTGGCACACAGAGACATGTGATCCTTTCTTCTCCAACAACTGGATGAGGTCGCCTTCACCTCTCCCTGGCATGTCCTCCCCACTTGCCATCTGCCCACTCCACGCAAACCACCCAGTCACGGGTTCTGGCAGGAAATGGCCTTCTCTTGTCCTGTCCCGCCTGGCCCCGCCAGCGGCTGTCACAGAGAGGGGATCACCTCGGCAGCTTTTCCTCCCGGAAGCACCTCGCTGCACTCTGCCTGGGCTCTGCCGATGGCCAGCTGTGGCCGATAGGGCAACACAGCCGCTCAGATCTGGGGACTGGCTCCACCTGAGTGGGTGACTCAGTTTCTTCTCTCCGAGTCTTGCCTCGAGTGGGTGACAAAGGGGCAGAGAACTGGAGGAGGACCCCCAGATGCACTGCAGGAGACCCGGGATATCAGGCGACACCTGCTGCCTAGCCTGCTGCTCCTGCCAAGAGTCCCTGCACCCTGAGTCCCCACGTGGAGGAGCTCATCAGGCTCTGTCCTCAAGACAGAAGAACAAACGCAACATGAACCAACAATCAAAGCCACAGCAGACACAGGGCTGCCACCCACTCATCTCCCCAGGGCTGGATGGCCGCAGGCATCTCTCACCTACGCTGCTGGAAGACACGCTTGCAGCGGGTTCTGCGACCCCCCACCTCGGCCTAGTCCTGTTTTCTAAAGGTTCTGGGTACGCAGGGGGAAGACACACACACAACCTGCGACTAGCCTTAGATTTCCCCTCACTCAGCACAGCCACCCGCCGGCAGGCCCCGGCCTTGGCTGAGAAGCCCACTTGGGGGTTCTTTGCACTGAGGAGCCACAGGGCCCAGTGTCTGAGGCCTCTCATCCGAGAGGGAGAGAAGGGGGAGAGGAGGCGCTGAGGCCGGGGAGGCCGTGGGGCTGTAAACACAGGCTGGCCAGGGACAGGGGCGCTTGTGGGATTCTGTGGGCTGGAGCCACGAGGCAGGTGCGCACAGGGAGTGGAAAGTGAACTAAAGGAGCCCCCACCCCCGCAGAAACACTGCAGAGTGAAATGTCTGAAGAGCCGCCCACAGTCATTCCCTTTCCTGATGCTAACTCATTTGCCATCGCAAAGCACCCTGGAGCAGCGAAGCCCCTACCCAGCCGTCTGGGGAAGGGGAGGCAGCCAGGGAGGGGCCCTTGGCCAGACCCCAGTGAACTCCCCAGGGTCCTTCTGCTAGACGAGGGGGGATGCCTGCCAGCCAGTGGCACAAGGGGGGAAGCCTGGTCTTTCCCCAGTCATGTGACTGAGGTCCCTTCTGCTATCCCAGGGCCCCCCCCACACTGGCATCCCCAGCTTCCCAACCCCCTGGCCTTCCTCATCTACAGAAGCAGCCCCTTGGGGCCTCCCGGCTGCACACGCCTTGTCTTTTTCCTTTTTCTCTGAAGGGCGAAGTGATCTCGGGGGTCTGAGTGATGGGCCCGGACGCTCCCGCCTTTGCCTGCTTAGGGAGACCCGCTGGCAGACCCGGCCCAGCCCGCCCGGGCCCAGCCGAGCCTGGCCTCACGCCCGCCTGCCTCACTCCCAACCTTACCGCCGGGCAGGGGTTTTCGGAAAACCAAGACACACACACACCCACCACCAGGACGACAACACAAACCAAAGTGCACTGCGAACCGCCCTTTGGCCTCCTTCTTGTAGGTGCCTTGAAACTTCAATGTTGAGATGAATGTGGTTAACTACTTGGTCCTATTTTCTGTTTGTCTGTTTTCATATAAAATGTCCAAGTCCACTTGCCTTGTCCTTTCTTGAAATAAATAGAAAGATTTAACTTTTACAGTCATCTCGGCTGCTGACTCTCGGCGTGGCCACCCGACGTGCCAGGGGTCTGGGCCACCCATGCTTCTGGGCCTTGCCCGAGGGGCAGCTCTGCTGTTGGGGTCCCCCGGCATGGAGGGGGTGGCCTGGGGGTCCCTGGGGCTCCGGCAGACCCAAAATAATGATTGTGCTGCAGGAAGGAGAGGGGACCTCTGATCCCACCGCACGGGCCCTGGGGTTCGCTGACACCGGAGGTGTTTTAAGCAGCCATGCCGGAGGAGCGACAGCCGAATGCAGACCCTGCACTGCACGTGGCGACGTACAGATTAACGACAGCTGCGGATTATCCCCTAAGAAGCTCCAGCAACCATGTGGGCGCCCAGATAAGGGTGGACCTGTACCGATATCTGGGGACACCTGCTTATTCCGCTGCCCCAGTGAATACCCACCTGGGTTCCTCCCCCAGACGCCCCTTGTCCGCCAGATGTGCCCATTGCACTCACGACTCTCCAGGCCTTATCTGCCTAACTCACACCCCAAAGTGAGGGGACGGGAAGGAAAAATAATGTTCCATGAGAACAGTCGCAGTTTCTGCCAAATTTAACATAAAATAAGAACTCATTACTTCTGCCTGAGATCTGATTTCGTGTCTGGATGCAGGTTAACAAGTTGTTCCTTATATCCCAAGGGAGCAGTTATTTCTTGCCGTGCTTTGGGGGTGGGTGGCCCTGGCTGGGTGGCGTGGGTGCTCTGGCTCCCAGTCCTCACCTTCCATCCTGGGGGCAGGAGCCGGCCAAGAGGGACCATTCCAAAGAGCAGCACGTGGGGTGACCACCAGGGAAAGCACCAGGGCTGTTTTCCGACTCTCCCTCGGGCCAGAACACGGTGAATGCTCAGGAGGGCTGCCCCACTCTCTCACCTGAGACCGTTCTCTGAGGCTGCAAAGGGATCTTTCTAGAATACAGCCAGCCAGCCTGTCAGGGGAGCCTGTATGCCCTTCCCCATAAGGGCTCCTAAAGGTTCAACTCGTGCGTTGCCTCAGGAAAGCCCCCCCACTCCATCCGGGCCCCACACCTCTGCTGGCGCTTCCCACCTGCACAGGTGACCAGTCCCAGCACCTGGCTCAGCCGGGCGCTGGCTGGCAGGCCTCGCCCTCCCCACCTCCGGGTTCCCAGAGGGTGCCACCTGGCACACAGGAGGCCCCATAGGAGGGAGGGAAGGGTGAGTCAATAAACACGGTAAATCAATCAACCAGTCGCTCACCCGGTCCACATGCGGTATGAGGACAACTTCCCAAGCGCGACAGCCCTTCACGTTCCCAGCGTCCCAGTAATTCCGACAATCACGCCCTCCACACACCCGGGGCAGTGCCACAACTCAGGGGACCTGGGAGCCCTCCAAGCCAGGGCGGAAGGGCTGTGTTCCCAAACTGTGTTCCTCAGCCCCTAGAGCTAGCAGGTTCTACCCAGAAAGGGTTCATCGTTGAATGCCTTTGGGAACCACTGGATCAACACCATTGCTCTCCTGGAGGGCTCCTCGGTTGGGGCCTTGGAGTCCCTTGGAACTGGGTTAGACTCACGGGCGCTGCCATTAACTGCCTGCGTGACTCAGTTTCCGCCTCAGTGTGTGTGTGGAAACAGCTCTGTCCCCGCTGCCGTTGGGAGGGGCGGGAGGGGCACACAGGTGAAGCCCTCAGGAGTGCTCGGAACCCACCGAGCCAGCATCAACCCTGCTACCGTGCGCAGGAGCCTCCGTGAGACGGCGTGGAGGGCTCGTCGGGCAGTGGAGCCCCCATACACACAACCCGCTGTGGGATTTACCTGGCCTTCCCGGCCCCCAGGGACAAGGCCGGGCGCTGAGCTGGCCTGCGGTTCTTGCTAGGAGGCCCAGGGTCTCAGCAGGACCCCCAGAGCAGGGCAGCAAAGTGCCTCCAGGTCGGGCACGAGAGGCATCTGTGCGTCCGTACTTGGGCCTGTCCCCAAGCCCCCCCAGCACACCCAGGGCCCGTGGCCTGCACTTTAAGGCCTGCTAAAGAGGGTCTCAGGCCGGCTGGAGCCTTAGGCGTCGGGAGCACTGGGGTGGGGGTGGGGGCATCTTGAGTTTTACTAAATGCCCCAGGGGAGTTGCAGGCCCAGCCAGGGTTGGGGCCACAAGACAGAGTCACCAAGACCTGTATTTCAGGCCAACGGAAGGAAGAACCTCCAAACACAAGCGACCTATTATTCCGAAGAGGAGAGCATGGTCTGAGAGGCAGTGAGTCCCCTGTCCTCACAGGAAAGCAAGCTGGCTGGTCCCTCATGGGGATGTGAGGACTGGGCAGGGGAGGGGACCTGCTGGCCCTAAAGAGCCCTCCCATCTCCCTGTCTTGTCTGCAGGCGGGTGCCAGGAGATGGGGTGAGCCCTCCATAACCCCGGGACCCCATACCTGCCGCAGCCCCCGCCATGCCCTCCTCCAGCCAAGCTGCTTTGGGCCCCTTCTTCCCCCCAAATCTCAGGATTTGCACATCAGAGGGTCAACAGCAGGTGTGGGGTAAGAGCCCCGAATGGCTGCCCTATGGCCAGGCGACACCCAGGGCCCAGGGCCCTGCTGCACGTATCTGACTTTACTTGTTTTGTCAGACTCAGGACTAAAAGTTCCAGATCAAATGGGGGAGGGTGTGGGTGACACTTCATCCCTACACTGCACCTGGACCCTGCTCTTAACCGGCTACTGCTGAGTTCCAGAAGCTTCCTTTGTCCTGCCCCCACTTCCCAGGAGGGGCCTCTGGAGAAGAGGAGTCCACACCAAGGAGGGGTCTAACACCCCAAACCCCCCACCCCCGAGTCCTGTGCCCGATTCTTAGCACCCTGCTTAGGAGGCTCCTGGGAGAATCTGAGGCTGCCCAGCCACAAAATTCTGCCTCAGTGGGCCTGGCAGCGGCTCATCCACTCTCAACTACCCAAAATAAAGAGTGTTCCCGGGCTGCCCCCGAGGCCTTCCGCCCTCCTCCGCACCCCACGTCACCTTCCGGCGCTGACCCTGCCACCCCCTCTCCGGCCACTGCGTCCAGCACCTCCGGAGGACCCTCTCCTGCTGCGGCAAAGTAAATAGGCTCTCTCAGCGCTAACTGACAGCACAAATGAAATCCGTGCTCCCCCTCAGAGATTTACAGGGGAAGTGAAATCTTATTTGCAATGCTGCCAAGCCAGGGACGCGATGAAATTATGCCTCGAGAAGAGACCCGGCCGCTCCGCTCCTCGAGGAAGCGCTGCATCGGGGATGGGCTTATTAAACCACAGTGGCCACATTTCAACCTGTTTCAGGTGTTAAGTAATTTACTGCCACCCAGAATCCAGTGGCAGGTTTTTATCATTTTTATTTCTGTGATGCAGGCAAGTGCCCCAGGAGGTCCCTGCGCGGGGGGCTGCGGGTCTAAATACTCCCTACCCCCCAGGCCCAGGAGCCTCGGAAGGAGGGGGGCCTGAGGCCTGAAGGGGGGGCACGGTGGGGGCCAGAGCGGCAGCAGATGCCCGACTCTCCCCGGGTTGCGCCAGGCTTGGCCAAGGCTCAGAGTGGGGGGCTCTAAAACCCACCCCCCTGCACCTGGGGGCCCTGTGAGCCCACGAAGACTCTCGAGATGTTCCCTGAAGGCAGCAGGGACACATGTTCTGTGAGAAGAGAAGCTACCCGTCTCAGGAGCTGGCTGCCAACCACGCAATCAAGTCTTTATTAAGCGCCTACTGTGTGTCGGGCCCTGCTCAGATGGGGGACACAGCAGCAAACGGGACCCCAAAGGCCTCTGCTCCATGGACCTGCCGTTCCACCGGTAAGTGGTGAATGCATATTTATGGGTGGGTGATGCAAAGAAAGCCACAGGCAGGCACCGGGTGCGCTGGAGGAAGGGCTGGGCAGGGCGGTGCCCACTTTACTGAGCATCTGCTCCACGCCAGCCATCTCAGCAGCCCTGGGAGCCACCCACCCCCACCCCATGCCAGAGCTGCTGGGGGCCAGGTCCCCACACCTCCCCCTGCTCTGGAGAATTACATGAAAGGGGCCACCACTCGTGGAGAGCAAGAGACAAGGGAGCCTGCGGTCTGGGGCCCACAGGCTGGGAACAGCCCTGCGTCCTCCGGGCTCTCTCAAGCCCGTTCTCAGCGGTGCCGGGCGGAGGTCTGTTTGATGCCTGCAGGCTTTGGGGGGATTAAACCTATTATAGAGGCTCCGGGGGCTTATCCGACACCCCCTTCCTCCACCTGTTTTCAGATACTCCGGGAAGACCAAGGGGAATCTTCAAAGTCCAGGCTGAGCCAAGAGCAGCAATTCTTTAATTAGCTTTCTCTTGGATCAGGGCCCTGGCGAGCAGATTAGTTGCTGGGGGTGTGGTGGGGGCAGGGAGAGGGATTGGAGTCCTCTTTAAAGCAGAGATTACAAGCCTAGGGTGAACGGCTGAGGGGCTGCCACCAGGGACAGGCGGGCCCCCACGCAGGCCCTCCCCAGCCGGCAGCTCCTCGGGGTCTGGCAGATGGAACCTGCCACCAGGAAGACGCAGAGATGTGCTCTATCGAGCCCACGGTCCTCAGGAAGCTGGCGCGGGAGACGCTTGGCACAGTCCAGGCTGTGCGCATGGGTCTCCTAATGAATGTGCTTCTTCCTCACGCGACCGTCCAGATCTGTAACTTCATAATTAGGGGGGATTTCCTAAAGGGGTGTCCATCTGTGAGAGGCATGGCAGCACAGGCCTGGTGGTGCCAGGCATCTGTCACTGCGTTCCATCTTCTCGGCAGGGGGCACTGCAGGGTTTCTTATTCCCATTTTAAAACGAGCAAACCGAGGCCAGGACCCAAGCAGCCTGCCCGAGGTCATGGTGACACAGGATAGCTTTGGAACCAGGTCTGTCCGGGTTCCTCCTACTGCTATGTGAGGCCTCAGGAAGAGGCCTGGGCCAGGTGCCGCCCTGGCTCACACCTGTAATCCTAGCACTGTGGGAGGCCAAGGTGGGAGGATCATTTGAGGCCAGGCATTCAAGACCAGCCTGGGCAACACAGCAAGACCTCATCTATACCAAAAAAAAAAAAAAATTAGCCAGGCGTCTCTAGTCCCAGCTGTTTGGGAGGCTGAGGTGGGGGGATCGCTTGAGCCCAGTAGTTCAAGGCTGCAGTGAACTATGATGACACCACTGTACTCCAGCCTGGGCAACAGAGTAAGACCCAGTCTCTAAAAAAAGAAAGAAGAGGCCTGGCTGAGTGTCTGTGAGCCGGAGGGAACAGCAAGCCAGAAAGCCCCGGCCTCCCCAGGAAACTTCCTGCAGGAAGACTTCCCTGACCAGTCCACGGCGCCTTGAACTCCCCAGGGGTGCACTCAGCACCTGTGCTGTGACCCTCTTTCCCTACTATATAGTGAGCACTGTTTGGAAGCAGAGACTGAGTCTTAATCATTCTGTATCCTTTGAATGAAGGAAGGAAAGTTGCGCCCACCGCAGCCCGGGGAGCTGCAAAGAGCAGGCTGGCTGGAGGCTGGGGGCACAGGACAGGACAGGCTGTGCCTCGGGAGCAGGAGGACAGGGACAGGCTGGCAGGCCGGAGCTCTCCTGCTGGCTGTCTCTGCACAGGCACACTCAGGCAGGGTGGCGGGCAGGAGACGATTCAAGGACTCAGAGAGCTAGAGTTCCCGGGACTGCAGCTGTTTGAAGTGTGACTTGTGCTCTCTCCCCCTTGAGCTCCTCATCAAAGGCAGCTCCACTGTGGTCTGGCCACCCTGGGCTCTGCAGATGAGGCCTGCCTGCATGGGCAGGGGGAAGAAGGAATCTGGGCCCCCTAGGAGTGGCCCTGCCACTGGCCCCAGCCTCCCTTCTGGCCTCTCTGCTCCAGGTGCAGCAAGCTGAGCTGCCTCAGGACCCCTGTCTGGGATGCTCCACTGGGTTCCCTGTCCCTGACCCTCTGGACTGTTCTGCCCCTAGGGTCAGGTCATTACAGGTGACTGTATAGCACCTTAGGGTGTCCCAGCTGCATGGGCCACATCTTCCCTGCTCCCCTTGCAGCCCCAGCACCCAGCACCTGCTGCGTGAGTGAACAGGAGGCTCGAGGAATGGCTGTGCTGCGGAGCACACGGGGGCGACAGCTAACTCGGGGCAGGGGAGGTTCCTTGAGAGGATGGCTTCTCAGCTGGGACCCGGAGGATGAGCAGAGTCAGCCAAGCAAGAACAGAAGAAAGGGTGCTCCTGGCAGGGGCAATGCCCATGCGAAGGCTGGGAGGTGAGAGACAACATGCGTTTATAAAACCTAAAATCATGTAGCTGGGCTGCAATGGAGGGGGCAGGAGAGGGAACGCACGAGAAAAGGCAGGAGAGGTTCTGGGGTCAGGGTGTGGGTGCCCATGAGAATGCCCAGAGAGCTGAGGTCACTGCTAGGGCAAGACCTTCCCTAAATTGAGGATTCCAGGGGTGTCGGAAGCCAGGGAGCACTGTGCAGTGTGCCCTGGCACCAGCAGCAACATTGCAGAGCGGGTTGAAACCCAGAATTGGGAAGCAGCACCCTCCAACGAGAGCCAGGCCCGGAAAGACCCCTGCCACAGCAAGGAGGCGTGTGGACCCCAAGGGTAAGGGCACTGGGGGTGGGGGCGAGTCTGGGAGCTTAACCCCCAGCGGCATTTCAGGCAGGTGTTGGGGCAGGGAGCAAAGGACGCAAAGGCAGGGGCAGTGGCAGCCCCGCTGAGGCTTACTGCAAGCAGAGAGGAGTTCTATTTGCTTTCTGGCATAAAGCAAGTGTTTCCAAGCACCTGCCATGTGCCAGTTTGGTGCAAGATGATGGGGGGAGGCACCCAGGAAAGGGCCCGGCCTCCCGCAGCTGCACCACACCTGTGCACATCAATACTTTCCACTCCCGCCCCTCTGGTGGGTGAAGAATGATGTCTCTTATTTCAATTAGCTTTTTCTTGATTACTAGCGAAGTTCTGCATCTTTTCACTTGTTTACTGGCCATTTGTTTTTCTCCTACCGGGAATTGCCTGTCCACATCTTTTGCCCATTTTTCTTATTGATTTGCAAGGGCTCTTCGCATATTAAGAGCGGAGTAGGGAGGCAGCCTCATCCTGGAGGGGGGCCCTCACAACCTCCCTTGTGGGTCCTCGGTCCCAGGGAAGGGGTGGGGTTTGTGGTGGGTTTCTGGGCACTCCTGCGCAGTCTCTGCCCCCTGCCTGGCTCTCAGTGGGCCCACTCTGCCGGAAGACGAAGCCCTTCTGCAGGTGGGAGCCCCCGCCAGGCCTGCATCCTGGCTGGCAAAACCCAGAGGGCTTATTTTTTACTTACACTGGGAAGTCTACACTGCCAGTGGCTGGCGGGATGCCCCGAATGGCACCCAAGGGGAGCCAGCTGGCATAGCCAGGCATGAGAAAGACGGAATGACTCTCCTTGTCCCAGGCCAGTCCGGTGGAGACCATCTGACGAAGGTACATGTCCTGAAGCCTCAGGCTGACCCTCCCGTAGAATTCTGCCCACCCCCTCAGTCCTGGTATACTTGCTCCCTGTCCCTGCTTTCAGCCACAACAATCCCTAAACAGTAACCACAACCTGTGGGACACCCCTGAGCCCTGCCCCTTGCCCTCGGCCCCCTGACCTTTCAGGGCCGGAACCAGCCCTGAGGCTCATTCTTCCTCCCTTGTTTCCCATAGTTCAGCGGACAAACAACGCAGGCCATAAAACTGATTTCCAAAGCCGATAAAGGCAATAACATTTAGGGAGACAGGAAAAATAAAGCCCCTCCTTTGCCAGAGTAATGGCTGCCAGGAGTCCTCCTGGGGCCCCTCCTGCAGCTGGGGGCGCGTGGCGCGGGGCCAGCCTGCAGCCTTCCCCGCGCCAGGTGGTAAATGGCCGCTCAGCACATGTTCCGAGGGCCCACAGCAGCCGGAGAGACTGCAAACTGCCTGCTTAACCTCTTCCCCGACGCCCCTGCCCACAGCTCTGTGGCTCCCGAGAGCCAGGGAAGGCTCCCTGGCACCCCAGGCCCACCCCCTCACCCCAGCCCCCGCTAAGCTCTCAGCAGGTGGCTGCCCTGGTGCAGGCCAGTGTCACCCCCGCTGTGGCCAGAGCAGGAGACAGCCCACCCTGAGGGCGGCCCAGTGGACGTCCTGTGCAGCGAAGCCCACCATCCTGCTCCTCGCCACGCTGGGTGAGCCCTCCAGGGAGAGTGAGTGACACCGCCACCAAGGCCACCACCTCTTGCTGGCAGAGGGTGATGGGGACCTGAAAGCCCAGGTCTCCCCCAGGCTCTCCAAACACCCTCATCCATCCTGGGCCGACACGCCTGCTCACCAGAGCAGCACCTTGAGCGGTTACCGCGTGCCCACTCCTCCTCATTCGTTCATTCATTCATTCAATGAACGAGACGCCCAGGCCAGCACCCCTTTGTGGCTTGCTTCTTTTTGTTCCTGTTTTTATGCTTCCATTTTCTATCCCTATTTTTCAGCAGAAATAGTAAGGATAAACATTATTTTAAAAACCAGTTCCAGACCAATTCATTCAAGGGCACACAGTGGAAAGATCTGGATCCAGACAACACTTTTACAGTCCCTACGCCACAGCTTCCCAACCTGGAAAGTAAGAATAACAGCTGCCACCTGCCAGGCCATTGTTACCATTACTCTAAGCTAACAGAGGCGCTAGACAGAGCAGGACCACAGCCAGCAGCTGCAGGGCAGGAAGCGTGGCCAGGCCCCAGGGCGAGGTGCAGAGGGCAGGTCTTGCAGCCAGAAGGGAGGGGGCCTGCCTGGAGGCAGCGGATGGGGCCAGGACAAAGCTCCCGGGCCTAAAAATCCTGGCTTGGGGCAGATCCATTGTGCAATCTGTAGATCCACAGCCGGGGTTAGAGGGACCCCCCAGACCTGCGGGGGGCACCCAGATGGCTGCTAGGAGCCCCATGCCCAGAAGTCTCTCATCCTCCTTCTCTTCTGGGATTAAAACACATAGAGACATGGAATTAGCCACGGGCCCAGCCTCCGGCTCAACTGCTAAGAGGTGGAGAGAGTAGAGAGAAGAGTCGATCTTCCAACCAGGGACGTCCCCCCGTCCTGCACAGGGGCCTCCCAGAGCCTCTGTGGGGACAGGAGGGCCAGGGACGTGGGGGCCAGCCCGCAGAGCAGCAGGGAGTGCTCTGAGGGGCTCTGGCTGGCAGGGCTGAGCGCCGCATTTGCATGGAGAGCTCTCCACAGCGATGGAATTTATGCAGCCGCCTGTGTGATTCCTAAGGCGAGACGAATCTCCAGGCCGCTTTTCTCAGCAGGAACAAGGCTTTTCTTCAAATCGATGGTGACACATTTTTAAACTCCGATATTACGGAGGGAAAGATTTTGCCAGCCCCCCGGGGGCAACCCTTATTAGTCACAGGCTCATCTGAGAGCAATGGCAGCAGCAGGCCCAGAGGGCCTGGGCCAGGCAAGAGGCCCAGGGCCAGGCGGCCGCCAGGAGCAGAGACAGGAGAATTGGAGGGGGCCTCCCGAGCTGGGAGCAAAGCCATGTGCGGGGAGCTGCACATCGGGAGTGAGTCTGGAAGGGACTCTGGTACAAGGGATGAACCATCTGTGGGGGAAATAAAGCACAGTTGGTGAGGGTACTGGAGAGTGAAAATAAAGGGAAAAGGCCGAGAGTAGAAAGAAAAGTGGGCATCAAGCTGAAATTTAAATTGACTTCCAAGTTCGGAGTTATGAAACCTGAAATCCTGTTTCCCATTTTGCAATGGCTGCTAGGAAGCTCAAAGCTGCATCTCCTATTCAGTTGCAATAGACTTACTCAGCCTTGTTTTAAAGTTAATTCTGTGCCAGGGTCAGGGTAGGATACCAGGAACCAAGTTGCTCCAAGCAACCACCAAGAGCACAAACTATAAGGTCAGGCATGAACCGCAGTCCCTCATTAGGCCAGATGCCAGCATCAAGTGGCAGGTGCTGGAGCTGAGAGAGGGCCATGACCAGGAACAAGGCAAGAGGCTGGTAGGTTGGAAAGCACATGCCAAGGACATCCAGGCCAGAGGGCTCCAGGTGTGGCCGACAGCACAGGGCACATTCTTAGGAGATGCCCAGGTCAGCACCACTTTGTGGTTTGGTTCCTTCTGTTCCCGTTTTTATGGTTCCATTTTTACTATTCCTAGTTTTCAGGGGAAATAGGTAGGATAAACATTATTTTAAAAACCAATTCCAGCTCACATGCCCACTTCCTCAGTGACAGCAGTCACCACTGATCAAGTTCCCAGGCCTTGTCAGGCATCTGCAGGCATCGTCACCCACCTCTGGAGGGGACATCACCCACTCTCCAGGGTTTACAGATGAGGAAACCCAGGCTCAGAGGAGAGGTGTATCCTAGTCAAAGTCACAGGAGCTCATAAGTGGCCACAGCAGGACTTGAACCCAGCCCTGTCCCGCCTGTCCCCTGACACGCCCCCATCCCACCCCCAGAGTCCCAGACCCCAACACCCTGCTATGCACTGAGGGGCTCCTGTCTCCTTATTAGGAGGAAGAGGAGGCTGGGTGGAGGCTGAGGCCAGGCAGACACTGAGAGGCAGTCAGGTGAGCCACAGAATTCTCTCCCCTGGCCCTGCCTGGTCCCCTCCCTGCCAAACCTGCCCCACCTTCCCCCTACTTCCCGTGACCCTCACGGTGAAAGTTCCCCGCAGCTGCCAGATAGGATTTAGCTCCTTTGACAGTCGACGCTGCGAAGCTCCCGTTGCAAATGTCAATTCTGGGCCATTTGCTTCGTAGATTTCAATGTTCCTGTTTCTCCTCAACACCCTCAGCAAGGTAGCTCTTGCTTTTCAAAAGGGACGTGGCGTTTGATAATGTTTAAACCGTACGTGAAATACAGCCGGGCGGCAGCAATAAAACAGACGTGGGCCCCGCTGGCAGAGGAATGGCTGACAGCCGGCCGCTCTTCCCACATGCTACGCGCGGCTCAGCTCCGTTTTCATGGCAATTACGACGTCCGAAGGGGGAGGAAGCAGCGGCAGCGAGGAGACGGGTATGGCTGCACGGGGACCACTTGTTGCCACCAGGAGGCGGGAGCTGCTGATGGGGTTTTAATGAACCAAAGGTGCCAAATCCCGTGTCGTGGTGGAACAAGGCTGGCTGGCAACCTCTCAGCCCCGCCTGTGCCTGTCCACCCCGATCTGCAGCCCACGAGCCCTCAGCGCTCCAGTCCTCACGGGCTGCCATCCCCTCACCCCCGTGGGGATATAAATAGCTGTGTCCCCCCCTCCCCCCCCCGTCCAGTGTGGAGAGAGCAGGGGACCCTACACAGCCGTGCCCGCCAAGGCAGCCTGCTTCCTCCTAAGGGTCCTCAGCCACGAAGAGTCACGTCCCTCCTGGGGGAGCTAGTGTGCAGGCAACTCTCGCACGGCCCCCGCCACGGACAGGCCCTGTCCAGGGAGGGAAACTGAGTCAGTCCCCATCCCTGCCCTCAAGGGGCCCTGGGTCTAGCAGGGTGTTGAATGGAGAGCCTTAGCTAACAACAACGGCAGTTGCCATTTATGGACCCCTCCAGGGTGCCAGGCACTCCAGGCAGGAATTCTCTTTTTTCCTGTTAACACCCCCATGCGGCACATATGTGGAAACTGAGGCCAAGAGAAGCAGGCTTGCCTTAGTGGCAGAACCAGATCTTTGCCCAGTCCGTCTCTCCATCAGCCACGGCCCCAGCCTCCGAGGCCTCCGAGCCTGGCCACGCCACACCCCTGGGTGGCCTCCACCGCAGCCTGGGCCAGGCCACAGCCCTCCAGGACAGTTGCACCCTTTTGACAGGTAAATCGAGTCGGGGAGGGGGGACTATGATGGCAACTATGTGAACCTCAGGAAGCATCAGGACAAATAATTTACAAAATAAATAAAGGAGCTCAAAAGGTGAGCTTCTGATACTCATGAAGACCCTGAGGAGGGGGAGGAGCAAGGGGCTAGCCAACCCCTGCCAGGGACACTTCAGTCACCGGTCCGGCTTCCCTGGGGACATCCCCTGTCCTGCTCCATCTCCTGCCCTGCAGGCACAGACGGTTTCTGTGTGACCACACGCCCTCCCCGAGGGACAGCTGTGCAGATGTGGACAGCCCTGCCGGCAGTGGCGCGAGGTGCCCGGCCCGCCTGCCCAAACCCTCAGGGGCGGGAACCCCAACCCAAAAGACTCTGGCGGTCAGGACGGGCCCCTCAGCCACACCGGCTCCAGCAGGTGACTCTCCACTGGGAAACCGGGAAGGAGGTGCCCTCAGCCTGCCCAGGGACAAAAGCACCATGTCCCTGTCCCCTGCCCAACCAAGCTCTGGGTGTCCATCGAATGTCCTGGTCAGTGGGCCTGAGCAGCCCTCCCGGAGAAACAGCAGCAAGAGCAAGAGCATTTCCGGCATTTCCTAAGGGTTTGCTCCATGTTATCGCCTTTCAAAGTCCCAACTCAGGGGGGTGGGTCCTAGTGCGCTCTTCTCCCCGTTTTACAGGCAAGGAAACAGGCTCAGACAGGCTACGTGCCTTGCCCAAGGCCATGCAGCTGGTACACAGTGGAGCTGCGACTCACACCCAAGACTCCAGTTCCCAGCTGCAAGGTGTCCCACTGCGGAGACTCCAGAGCACACAGAGTTGTGGGGAGGTGAGCAGACAGAGCCCGGATCCTTCGACTCTCTGTTAGGTCATGCAGTGTCCTATGGCAGCAGTCCCCAACCTTTTTGGCACCAGGGACCTGTTTCACAGAAGACAGTTTTTCCACGGGATGGGGTGCGGGGGTGGCGAGAGATGGGGAGCGGCTGTAAATACAGACGAAGCAGCTGGTTCCTAACAGGCCAGACTGGTACCGATCTGCGGCCCAGGAGTTAGGGACCCCAGTCCTAGAGGCCACCCCCAGCTGGCATCAGGCCAGGCCAAGACTCGCCCAGGAAGCCCAAGGGTGGGGTCTGCAGTGTGGCTGAGCCCACCCCATCTGGGGAGGAGGCTCAATTTCACAGCCCCACAGACATCGCTGTCTGCACAGAGCTGGGTGTGGAGAGGAGGGAAAGGGGACCCGGGTCCCTGGGGGTGGGGTGCTGTGGCTGCCACATGCTGCTGCAGCCAGACCCCTTTATCTCCTAGGGACACAGAGTGCCCATCCACTAAACGGGCAGGCAAGCCACGGCCTCCCGGGGAGTCCTGAAGCCGGCCGGCAGCCCTCTGCCAAGGCACTGGCGGCTGGCCCAGGAGAACAAGCCAAGGGCTGCAGATCCAGCCCTTTTCATGCTCGGCCAGTTTAATGGTCCCCATTAATTTCAAAACACACACATTCCCACAAGCTCCGGCCTCCTCGGCTCAGTGCTTGGGCAGACGGCACATTGGGGCACGGCAGGCGCACAGGTGCGGTGCTGAGGTCTCAAGGACGGGAGCAGCTGGACAGGACGTGCTCGGGCCACTCAGCGTGGGCTGGCAGGTGGGGTGGCCACTCCACGGTGGGGGGGGAGCAGACCCCTGACAGAGGTTTTCTGAGCACGGGTCTGCTGAGACAGGGAGAAGAGGGCCAAGGAGCGAGGGCCCGAGCCGGAGTCAAGTGGCCTAAGTGTGAGGCCCTGCTTTCCCCTTTCCTGCTGTGTGACTCTGAGCAGGTCACAGCCCCTCTCTGGGCTTTGGATACTCTCTTGTCTTTCTCCACAGGGCTGTGAATGCCTTGAGGGCAGGCACTGGGTCACACGGAGCCCTGTGCTCACCAGAGCCTGGAAAAGAGCCAGGACCCTCATGAGGACCCCATAAATGTCAACACTGTCCTCATCTATAAAATGAATCTGCCCCTCCGGCCCAGAGAGTGGGGTAGGGGGCTGGGCTGGGGAAGGAAGAGGGAGCCCGGGCAGGGGAGGGGGTCACTAGTTCATGCAGTCCCTCCCACCATCTGACCAACTCTCAAGGGCATGTGGTCACTCATTCATTCAACAAACATCTATTGAAACCCAGGACAGAGAGTTATTGGGTCCACAGTCCACCCTCACATCCCCAGTGGAAACGATGGGAAGGCTCTGGCTAATAAGCAGGAGACTTGGCAGAAGACCTTGGGGTGGAAGGACCTTCCAGGGTCCTTCCAGAGTCACGCCCACCGGCCACTGCGCGGTTCACTGGGCCAGGCCTACAAGCCCACGAGGGAATCTCAATAATTCAGGAGGGATCCATCATTTATGAATTTATGTAACCACCGCTCGACCTTGTGGAGAGGAGCCGCCTCCTCTTGCAGTGGTGGAAATTCGGTCCTGGCAGTGTCTCGGTGTTCTAGGCTTCGTAACACGCGGAGGGGCTGCCTGGACCACAGCCTCCCGACTACCCCCCAATCCACTCTGCCCCTCACTCCCGGACTGGACCCAGAGGCAGCCTGTGAAAAAGCAAACCTGATCACGTCCCTCCTAAACCCCAAGTCTCAGCCCTGCCTTTTACCCAGCACTGTCACGAATGGTGCCTCAGTCTCCTCTTCTGTAAAATGGGGGAAATATCAGTGCTTGCCTCAGAAACGAGGCAGTGTGTGCAGCATGTGGGGCGGGTGAGCATAGAGGGACCACAGGACAACTGGGCAGCCATGGGACTGGAGCCGGCCACAGGCTCACGGGGCCAATGAACCCAGACCCAGGTCTTGGTCTCAACCTTTCCACAGTGACCCCCACCCATGGCAAACCTCTGCCCCACCTCTCTGCCAGTGAGGACAGATGGCAACATACCCACTCTGGGAACTAAAAAAAAAGGGAACAGAGAGGAGGTATTCCCACCCGCCCTCACACACACACACACACACAAAACCTCCCATCCCAGCCCTACCTCCATTCAGCTGTGTGACCTTAAGCAAATTGTTTCATGTCTCTGAGCTTCAGCTCCCCATTGGCACAGTGAGGCTGATGTAATAAGACAGGAGAGGCCGCACGGGGTAGGAACACAGATTATGCCTGGAGGGACCCCCGAGTTCTGGGCACCCCTATTTCTACCATCTTGTGCTCCCTGCCCCCTACCCATTCTCCACGCAGCAGCCTGAGCCATCCAACCAAGACTCCCAACTCAGGACCAGCCGGCTGACTACAAACCCCTCAGAGCCTCCTCACACCGTCCCACCCGCCTCATCCCTTCCTGCCAGTGCTCTCCCTCTCTCCCCCTGCCCTTGCGCAGCTTCTGACTCAGACTCCCCAACACGAGCACTCCCCCTCCAGGCAGCCTTCCTGACTGCTCCCACCCCTGCAGGCTGGGCTCTCATGCCTCCTACACTTGGTTTCCTTTTCTGTTCACTTGTCTCACCCCTCTTTTGGGATTAGAGATTGTGTCTTTTGTAGCCCAGGCCCACCCCAATGCCTGGTACGTGGTAGGTCTACCCGTATGTCTGCCAAATGAACAAAAGGCTATGAGTTCGAATTCCGCCTCAGTCCCTGGCAGAGGCAGGTCACATTTTCTCTCTTTTGCTGAGCCTCAATGTGACCACTGAAAATGGGGTGATAGTCCCGCCTGCCTCTCGGGGATTCTGAGACAACCACTCATGAGAATGACACGTAGGAAGTGGCTGTCCTCACCCGCGCCCGGCTTCCCCTGGGGACGGAGACAAGATGGTCCCTGTCCTTGCTGCTAACAGGTCCCGTCCGAAAAGCCCGGCTGCTCGGCCGGCCCTGTGCCCGCAGCCGCACCCGGCCGGCGCCGCCCCTGCCCACTGCAGAGAGGTCTCTGCTGCCCGCGGCCAGCCGGCAAGCCTCAGCAAACACATTTAAATCTGAGGTGACAGATAAAGCGATTTACGGCGACAGTTTAGCGTCAGATCACTTCCCACAAGGCAGTCTGCGTCCCTCTGGGCCCCCTGCTTGGTAGTCCATCAAGGCGGTCTCTAAATCACTGACTCCCAGCGGCCGCCTGGGGACAGTCGGGCGCAGGGGCGGGTGGCCGCTCAGGTGGCCGCTTGGGGGCCCCAGCCACTCCCCGCCAGACCAGGCTCCTCGGGTCCCTCCAGGCAGCAGAAGGGACGGTGCAGGGGCTGCCGGTGCTCGCAAGGAGGGCAGTGATAAGCGGCCGGCAGATTTTCACAAATCAAAGCCCCAAGACTCAAGGAAACAGAGCGCCAACCACTTCATGCCTTATTTTAAATAAATAAGCGGCTTAAAAATCTCCCTGCAAGGCCAGCTTGTCGCTGTGAAACATGGCGTCCCACCCGCTCCCCGCCGCACGCCCAGCGCCTCAAAGGCCTCCCCCACCCGCCTCGCCTCCCGCCACCTCCTTGCAGAATTAATTGGTCCCTGCGGCGTCGCATGGCACTTTGTTCAGACCTCGCTTGCAGCGCTTTGTCACATTATATTCTACTTAGTTGCTCTTGTCCTGACTTCCAATAATGATTTACTGGGGGCTCCATATGAGCCAGGCCCTGGACCGACCCAAACCCACGTCGTCCTCACACCTACGCTGGGGTGGGGCTGATGGTGATGCCATTTCTCAGCTGAGGAAATGGAGGCCACAGCATGGCCAGCGGGGACACTGGGACACCCACCCGCTCCCGGTCTTCCCTCGATGCCCTGGGATTGCTTTGAAGTGAGAGGTTCCGTCTGTCTTTGCACAAAGTGTTCCATTCAAATCGGCTCCGTCCCTGAAGGCCGCAGCCGGGCAGCCGGGCCCCTGGGCCGGCCAAGAATGGGGGTCTTTCTTTGTGCCCCGACATTTCCTGCCTGGGACAAGGGGACAGGCCTGGTGAACTAGAAAACTCAAGGGCATGGAGGTGGCCCAGGCAAGGTCACGCCCCTGTGGCAAAGAGAAGACGCAAGCACTCTGCAGAGAGCCCCAGACCCGAGGTCTCCCCAGGCACAGCCCCGGGGTCACAGGCCGAGTGGGAGGGGCAGGCACTGCCCCTGAGAACCGCCTACCCCAGCTCAGACCGCCTGCATGGCAGCCCAATTTAATCAAGATGGATGCGGCATGCCCCGCGGCAGGAGCCGAGGCCGGCACAGATGGCAAGAGCCGGAGACTCTCCCGGGCGCTGCCCGAGCAAGTGGCCTCAGCCGGCAGCCCGTGGGGACGGAGCCAGGAGGGGCCGGGAGGCCAGCACCGTGCCTGGGTGGTTGTGAGGGGTCTGTCCTGCCCCTGTGACCTTGAGCCCTGCCGCCCACCTCACTCCCGCCACAGGTCATACAACACGCATCACACACACACATCCCACATCACACAAGCACATACACAAAAGACACAAACACGCCACATCACACACATGCAGCATCACGCACGTCATGCAAATACACACACATGCCACACTGCACACACGCGCATCCACCGCCACACACGCCCAGTCACATCTCAAATACCAACGAAGTGGGAGTAGAAGCCAGTGCTGGACCTCCAGTGCCAGGGGACCAGCTGGGAAACAGAGCCCAACTGTCCAGTCCTGAGGGCAGCCTTGGGTGGAGCCTCTGCGGAGAGGGGGTGAGGGGGCGCTCGGCTCTGCCCTCCCCAGGGATCCCCAGGGTCCTGCCGCGAGGACCATGCCCACAGCCTGGCCAGAGACCCCCAACCTGTTGCTCCCTCTCAGGCCCTTCTGGCCCCCCACACCCTTCCCCTCCGCATCCCGCAGCTGCACCTGCACCCGGGAGGCGACGGCCCCTCCCCATCTGGCAGCAGGGACAAAGAGACACCCCCACAAAATCTAGAAGCTCCTCAGCCGGCCCTTGGGCCCCCAGCCCAGTCCCACTGCGCAGCTCTCCACGGGCCACCGACACCCGCGAGGCAAAGACTGCCCCTGGCTTCAAAAATATAAATTTGAAAACTCCCACCCCGAGATAATTGCTCTCTCCTTTTGCCTATTGTGGCGGCTCCACGGTCGGCGCTGAGAAGCAATTATTCACGGCTAATGATTATAATCAAGTCAAATAGAATTTAATGGACACGTATTCTCTTCCTGCTTGAAACTTTACATATGAATTAAGCACATATGGGTTTCACGAGGCACAGACGCAGATTTATGCAGCCCCGAAAAGCCCCGCGTTGCCCACGACGTTTATTCCGCTAATAAACAGGCTGATTTATGGGCTCCCCCGAACTGCGATCTCTGCTGCCCCCTGGTGGGTGGCGGGGCCGGGGTGGGAGCCAAGGCCTCTGAGGACTCCCAGGCCTGACCCCGACCACCGCCACCTTGAGTACTGGGGCCCGGCAGAGGCCTGGAGGCCTGGAGGAGACATAGGCTGTGTGTGGGAATCCCGTGTCCAGGGCCTGCCTCAACTATTCCCTGGGGTTCCAGGCTGGTTCTGGATCCTCCTGGCTGTGAGACTCTATCTAGAAAAAAAAGGAGATCCCAGGAAAACGCTTGAAGAGGTGTTGGGTAAACTGAGGCAAGCAGGGGGAGGCGAAAGCTGATCACCTGCAGGAAGTGCCATGCCTCTTGGCATCTGTGGGACAGGGTTGATGCTCACAGTGGCGCTGATGGCAGCAGTCCTGGCACCAATGCCAGGGGCAGGTGCCGAGCTTTGGTTCATGCCAGGCGCTGAGAGTGAGCTTCATTCTCACTTCCTGGGCCTCGGCTCCTAAGGCCCCCAACAACCCGACTGGTGGGTGTTCACCATCCTCACTGTGCAGAGGAGGAAAGACACGCCCAGGCAAGCACAAGAAGGGCGTCCCCAGAGAAACTCGGCAAACGCCGCCCAGCCCGGTGCAATCCAACGAAGCGAGCGCTAAAGTGCTTCTCAGAGTGTGAGGAGCCCACAGAGCCGCTGCATTCAAAGTCTGGCAAGTCGCAGGGGCACTTAGGAAGAGCCATTAATCATGCCTGCAGCCCAGAGTGCAGCCTCCAGAGCCCCCGCCCCTCTCCATCTGCATCCCACTGACACCCCACCTGGGTCTCTGCACACTCCCTCCTGGCCCACATTGCAGCCAACCACCTACCCAGGCTGGGAAGCTGCTCATGAGATGCCCCACTTCCCTCTGGCCACTCTGCAGCTCAGCAAGAAGATACCAGCTGGGCGCTGCCTGCATGGTTGCCAGTGACTTGCAGGGCTGGGGCACCCAGGCAGGGCTACCCCACGGGCATGCACAACTGCCCCCTCAGCCACGGCCCCAGGACTCTGTCCTTCTGCTCCAGGCCAGCCCCTGCTGGGCACAGGCAGAAGAATGCTCTTCTCCCCTGGGCCACTGTGATGTCTGCCAACCCAGATGTGGTTTGTCTTAGCCCTGTGTTCCCCCAGATGGACTTGCAGACCTCACTGCCACCCACCCATCCTAGTGGCCTAAGAGAAACATACCAGAATCACCCACAGAAACCCAAAGGTGACCTGAACTCCCTCGGCCTCCCCTCAGCCAGCCCCTCCAGTTGGGAACTGCTGCCTACAAGCAACGTGTCACCTGTGCACCTGAGACAGGCAGGGTCGGGGGAAGCACACCGCCATGTGACAGTTTTACACACACTGCTGGGAGCTGCACACAGCAGTGTTGCTGCAGGAAACACAATTTAGGCCACAAACAAGCAGGCCCAGGACAGAGCGAGCGGCCACCTCTCTCCACATCCTGAGAGCTCAGTCACTTAAGGGATCAACGGAAACGCTGACAGCACTGGCACCGCCATGTCCCGGAGTCACTGCAGCGCCGGCGTCAGACACCATCGCTGCAAACCCAAAGGGGAGGTGGAGGAGACTCGAGAAGCTCCTGGGCGGGCCCTGGGTCTACACAGTTTGCGGGGTGCTGGCATGGCGGGGTTTTCCCTGTGAGCTGGAGCCCCAAACAAGCGGGTCTACCCCCTATGCTTTTGAGGTCTAAAAAAGAGGCCCCCCTTCCCCTGATCGTTGGTGCAGGCGCCGGGAGAGCAAATGATCAAACAGGCAGGCGAGGGCTCAGCCCTGACCTCATTCCCTGAACCACCTGCTGGACGTAACTGGCCCTTGGCACTGACTCCCAAGCACTTCAAAGTCCTTTCCCAAGCCTTCTGACCTCCGCCAGACAACCACCGCATGGGAGGAGAAGCAGCCCCCTTCCTGCCTCCCTTGAAGACGCAGCCGACTGACTCCCATACTCATCACAAGAAACTGCCAAGCCAGCAAGAGGCGCGCACAGGAAGCTGCGCAGCATCCGTTTCCAGGCGCTGGAGAGCTGCCAGGGGGCTGCAGGGGACCTCTGTGTCCCCACCCTCACCTCGGCAATCTCCCTCACCTGCCCAGGCTTGGAGGGAAGCTGGGCCCGGGTGAGTAGAAGGCAGAGGAAGGAAAGCAGTGGCCAGGGGTGTCTGCAGCCCCCGAGGTGGGACCACCCCATTCTGGCTTCCGCCTTCCTGGCAGGGCAGCCGGCACAGTTCCAGCTGCGCTCTCCCCCTTCCCCAGCCGCTAATGGGTCTCAGAGCCGCAAGGCAGCTCGGCGGAGCGAGGCGCCCCCGACACAGCGGGTCAGGGTTTCAAGGGAAGAGGAGCCCGAGTGGCCGACGCGCTGGGCCCCCGCGGCGCCAGCAGGCCATCCTCGCCGGCAACCCGAGCCTCGCTGGAGCCAGGTGGCGTCCACCCAGGCCTGGCACGGCAGACCAGAGCAAAGGCAACGAGGCGGCAACCCAGGTCTCTGGCTCAGGCCAGCCACTCACCGGCGTTGACAATGGCGTCCACCTCCAGCTTGGTGATGTCGCCGTGGAACAGGGAGATCTTCTCGTTGAGCTGCTTGTCCTTCTTGTACTTGGGCTCCTCGACCTTCACGGCCACCCCTGGAACAAGCGGGGAACCAGGGTGTCACAGAGAGGCTCTCCACGGCAGAGTGACCCAGCCAATGCCCAGGGGCCAGGCCCTTCCCCATCAACCTCCCTCCACCTCCAGAGGCAGCCTGCAGCATGGCAACCGCTGACTCCAGTAACGAGCGCCCACACTGAGTAAGCACCTACTGTGTGCCAGCACCACACATCATATCCTTGAATCTTCCCAACAATGCTATGAGCAGGTATAGTACGAATGTCGTCCATCCCCATTTCACAGATGTGGAAACTGAGGCCCAGGCAGGTAAGTGACTTGCCCAGGGCTGCAGGTTACCGGGGAGCTTCGCTGTAAGCAAGCGCCCCGCAGCGTCACACCCTGGCGCCTAGCCACCCGTGATCACGGGCAGGTGGCTTCGCTGGCCTAGGGCTCGTGCCCTCCCAGTATAGTGGGGATAAGCATCGAACTTGCCTCAGGCCATGTTAATAATTAAATGAGGCGCCACATGCAGTGTCCGCACACAGCCGGCACTCAATAACACTGCCGGATTCTTCTCGTCCCAAGCGCCAGGTCTGAAGGGGCCGCCCGCCAGGCAGCCAGGCGGGCCTCCCCAGCAGGGCCTACCTTTCGCCGTCTCCTTCCACGTAGGGATCTTCTTCAGCCTGACGAAGTCCTTGCAGAAGTAGTGTTCCTCCCGCTGCTTGTCACTCAGGCCCTTCAGAAAAGCTGCGGAGGGGGGTGGGGACAGTCAGGCCCAGGGGCCCCCAGGAATCCCCTCCTCACAGCCTCTTGCCCCGTCCGAGGGTGCAAACCAGCCCTGCCGCCGTCCTTCCATGGCACACGGGGGAGTGCCGGGGGCACGTGCCCTCAGTGTAGCGCCTGAGAGGCCCCTAGAACATCTTGCCCCTCTCTTTGTTCAGGAGGGGAAACTGAGGCCCGGGGAGGCTGAGGGACTCACTCATGCACTGCATGCAGACCCGGGCTCAGAATTCAGCACTGCCACTTCCCAGCTGTGTCCACATCTCTCTGGGCCCCGCATTCCTTCGGGTACAGAATGAGGTGGAGGCGCCCCTTGCAGAGTAACTCCAAGCTCACTCGCACGCGCTGAGGCTGGGCAGGTTGGCCGCGCTCTGTCAATTGCCTCACCAGTCTGGTACCTTATGAACTGGTCACACCATCACTGCCATTATTTGTGGGCAGCGAGTGATTGTCCTCAGAGCACTGCAGAGCCAAGTGGGTCTGGTGCCTGTCCTCAACAGCCCTGCAGTGGCCGAAAGCTCCCACGGACGGACGCCTGGCAGGGGGGCCACAGGAGTGGCTGGAATTGTCCCCATTTTACAGATGCCAAAACAGGGGCTCGGGGAGGTTGGGAGGCCGCAGTGGTCACACAATTGGCAAAGGGGCAGTCAGGACCCCACCCGCCACAGACTCTGGGCCTGCCCTGGGGTCCGGCCCTCTCTTTGGGGCCACACCAGGCAGAGAAGCCTGGGCCCCCCACCTCAGAGGTTCCCGCCCCAGCAGCTGCAGCCCAGGCTCGAGGCTCGCGGCCGCCCCCTGCCGGCCTGCAGCCGCCTGCACACCCAGGTCTCAGCCTGGTCTTGTGCCCTGGACCACACACTCCCCAGACGGAGCGGCCCCACTGACCGCTGCGGGTGGGGAACAAGCAGCAAAGGCCACAACCTAGGAACCCAAAACGCGTCCAGAAATACGTAGCGGCGGGAGAGCGACGAGAGGAGGTGGTGAGAGAGAAGCTTCCACGGAAATGGCCGAGGGGCAGGTACCCCAGAGACAGGTTCCCCCCAAATGCCCTTTTCCCTGCCAAAGTCACTTAGTCCAAGCCTGGGTCTCCTCATCTGTCCACTGGTGGCAGCAGTGATCATACCCCAAGGACATAACTCACAGCAAGGGCCCAGTTCAGAGCCCGTGCTCAGCGCTAAGATGGGATCATTATAAAAGGCTACGAACACCCCGAGGTGGCTTCAAGTGCTCAAGCCAGAGTCACACTGTCTGGCAGCCACTTCCCACCCTCTTCCTCAAACATTTCCTGGTCCTGCATTCAGGGCTGGGAGGAGCAGGCCGAGGGCCCCACTCAAAGGCTCCTTTCTTCGTGTGGGGCCTCTGAGCCTCGCTGTCCTCTTCTGTAAAAGGAGCGTGCGGAAGCCACCTCCTGAGTTAAACAGGAAGTGGGCTGGGCTCAGCCCAGGGCGAAGGGCTCAGCCACCTGCAGACGGTGCCACTAGGTGCCACCACGGGGGCAGAGAACGGGCTGTGGAGGGAACGCGCATCGGTCAGCTAATAAATACGTGCTGGGCCCCCGCCTGCACTGAGCTTGGGGGGAAAGGCGAGGTTAGGTCCTGGGGCCTGACTGAGAAGAGGGGAGGCCAAGAAAGCTTCCGAGAGAAGGATGTGACCCCAATTTCTCGGGTCTGCCCCGGGGGCGACAAATCCCTGGAGGAAATCCTGCCAGCCAGCAGAAGGCCGTCTCCCTGTCTCCCCGTGGGGGCTCCAGCTGCTACTTTGGGAGTGGGCTCCCCTTCTGCCCTCTCCCCAGCCTCCCCCATCCCAGCTGCACGGAGGAACCGCAGCCATCTCTGTCACCTCCTCCCCCACCCGGCTGGGCGCTGCCACCTGCCCTTACCGCCCCCCTCAGGTCCCTGGGCGTGAAGGTCCTTCCTGCGGCCAAGGCCACTGCCGGCCACCTCGCAGAGGGCTCGCTGCGGCAGGTCCCCTGGCCAAGGCTGTCCCGTCTGCCTTCAAACTACCTCGCGTGCCCCCATCCCTCCCTTGACCCCCACATTCCACACCCCTCATTTCTCTGCCCCCTTCTCTGCTGTCTACACGCCAGTCTCCACTGCCACCCTCCCCTGCCCGCCTCAGCCCCCGCAGTCTGGCCCCTGCCCCTTACCAAGATCAAGGCCAAGGTCACCACACCCCCCATACCTGATGCAGCGGCCCCTCCTGTCCTCCCTGTGACAGGGGGTCCCCTTGCTGCCTGGCCTCTTCCTTCAACCTACACCTAACCCAGGCCCAGCCCCCCCGTCCCCGCTGAGCTTCTACCCACAGCCCGGCCTGCCCTCATCCTCAAACCCTGCCCGTCGCGCCTTCCCCCAGACATGGATTTTCACCCCTCATTCTTCCCAGGGCTCCTCCCTTTCCTTCCTCTTCCTCCCCATGTCTCACCTGGGTGCAGGCCTGTTGGGTTTATTCCTGTGACACCCCAGAAACCAAGCCTCCCTCATGGCTTCTTGGGCCCCTCTGGAGGCTCCCAACTCCCAGCTGACTCCCTGCATCCACCTCACCCCCATCTGCCCCTCCAGTGGCAGCCCAGGCAGCCCAGGAACGTAAATCACGGGCTGCCTCCTGTTTAAGACTCAATTCAAACTCCAAGTCCTTACTAGGGCCCACAGATCTGGCCGAGTGACAGCTCCCTGCCTCTCTCCTGCTCACCCCCTGACCTCTGTCTGCGTCATCTTCCCCGCTGCACCCCCACACGCGCATACACACAGCCGGGCCACTCACCTTTCAGTTCCCCAAACAGCCAGGCTGCTTCCTGCCTCAGGGCCTTTGTACGTGCTTTGTCCCCCACCACTCTTTCCTCCTCCCCACCAAGAGTAGCCTCCTCCTCACCACCATGCTTCCTGCAGGGACACACGTAGTTGCCCTGTTTACATTTATTCCTCTCCTGACCTTGGCCATGTCAACCTGTAAACCCCACACAGGGACCCACGGGTCGGGGAGGCTGTCACGGACTGCATTCCTGCCCCGCACAGCGCGTGGCCTGTGTGTGGCACTCAGGGCGGCTGTGGGATGAGTCGAGAAATAAACGGGCCGAGACCCATGGCTGGCGGCGAGTTTGCTGAGAGAACAGAGTCTTCCGGGCAGAGGGCACAGCGCATGCCAAGGCCCCGAGGCACGAGAGAGCATCTGGGTGGAGAAACGACGGAAAGCCCGAGCAGCTGGGCTGGAAGGCAGAGGGGACGCGCCAGCTTCCCAGGTCTGTCCCCCGTCCGAGGAACGCAGAGACGCCGCGTGGAGCTGGGCCCAGCCCCAGGCTGCTCCGGCTGCGGCTGCGGTTCTATTTCTCTTCTGCTCCAGGTCCCCTAGCTTTGGGCTCATGACCTCCCGGGGTCATGCTCCTGGGCAAGTCACCCTTCCTGAGCCTCAGTTTCCTCCCTGGAACAGGGGCAGCAGGCGCTCCCTAGCAGCGGGCCGGCTGTGAGGGCTGCCAGCCAGACACGCCCCTTCCCGAGAGCAAAATACCGGCCAAGAGAACAGAGCAAACACAACAGGGTTTGGGAGGAGAAACATTTTTCCCCAACTTGGGGGCACAGCAGGTGGAGAAGCTTTTTTTTTTTTTTTTTGGAGACAGAGTCTCACTGTGTCACCCAGGCTAGAGTGCCATGGCGTCAGCCTAGCTCACAGCAACCTCAAACTCCTGGGCTCAAGCAATCCTTCTGCCTCAGCCTCCCAAGTAGCTGGGACTCCAGGCACATTCCACCATGCCCAGCTAATTTTTTCTATATATTCTT